>OMKR01044770.1:0-14076 GCA_900302355.1 Cyttopsis rosea | reverse complement strand
CCGGCGGCCCACGAGCTCTCCAACGGCCACTCCTCCAACGACCTGGAGGAGCTGGAGGAGGACGACGACTCCGACACCAGCAGCCCCCCGCTGCCCTACCTGCAGACCCCCGCCCCGGACGGCTGCTGCACCCTGGACGGTACGGAGCTCTGGTTCCTCTGGTTCCTCTGGGTCCTCTGGTTCCTCTGGGTCCTCTGGTTCTGGGTCCTCTGGTTCCTCTGGTTCCTCTGGTTCCTCTGGGCCATCTGGTTCCTCTGCTTCATCTGGTTCCTCTGTGTTTTCTGGTTCCTCTGGGTCCTCTGATTGCTCTGGGTTTTTTAACTAAATGGTTTAAGTTCTGTACATTTTAAAGAACAGTCCTAAGCTCTAAGTATCAGCCAATACAGAGTACTGATCCAATTCATTCCTTCTATAGACTGAGAATTACTTAGACCAGCGGTTCCCAAACTGGGGTCTGTGGCCCCCTAGGGATCTGTGGAGGAATTGAAGGGGGTCCATAGCAATAATACCAATAATACAAGAGTAATAATGATTGGAAATCCTTCACTGAGGACTGATCGTGAGCCTTCATCAATGGATGACTCAAAATTGAAGTTGTGTATAATATTTACCAATTTGTATTCAATGCATATTGTTTTTTTTCTTTTTTCTTTTTACTTTTTGATTGCCTCTTAATTGTAATGTAATATATAATGTGTTTTTCTCATTACTATTATTATTACAATTACTATTATTATTAATAATAATAAATATTCTAGCACAATCCATCCTGCTTAGGTGCATTCTAATATATTCTAAACCTTGTCAACACTGTTATCTGTCTCCTCCTGTGACTAAACCCTCCTCCTCTTCCAGGGTTCTGTCAGGCCGGCAAGGACCTGCGCCTGGTCTCCATAGCAACGGAGCCTATTGAAGTCCCAGCTGGCTTCGAGCTGGTCGGCGCCAAGTCCCCCAGCGTCCCTGAGCATGTCCTGGTGTGCGCTGTGGACCGGCGCTTTCTGCCTGACGATAATGGGAAAAATGCACTTTTAGGTCGGTTTGTGCACAACACGTGTGGAGTGAATGTGACAGATTTGGCCAAATATGAATATGGATATTTTATGTTTGTTTTAGCTCCCATTCTTCACGTATGCAAGGCATTACAATGTAAATCAACTCAAAATGCTAATTTGTTTTTACATCGAGTTATAATTTAGAGTTGTGTTTATTGCTTGTAAATTAAAAAAAAGTTTTTATAGTGTTTTAATGAACATATTTTTTCTGCACACATTGTTTTAGATAGCTTTTACGAGTGTTATTTAAATTACTGAGAATTTAAGTCACGCTCATATTGTTATTCTGCCTCTGTCAACGCAGGGTTTTCGGGAAACTGCGTCGGCTGCGGGGAGAAAGGTTTCCGCTATTTCACTGAGTTTTCGAATCACATCAACCTGAAGCTGTCCACGCAGCCCAAGAAGCAGAAGCACTTAAAATACTACCTGGTGAAAAACTCTCAGGGTGCTCTGTGCAAAGGTCCTCTCATCTGCTGGAAAGGTCAGAACACCCAAGTCGGGCTTTATCGAGGGTTTTCCCCCCTCGAATCGGCCAACGCGTTAGAAATTTCAGGCATGTCAATTTGTGAAAAATAAATTTCCCTCGGTTTTATTTCTCAGACTGTAAAACCCGTCAGTTCTCCAACAGCGCGTCCACCTCCAAACCCAGCTCGTCCTCCTCCGTCAGCAGCAAGGAGAACGGAGGCACCAACGGACACAGCTCCTCGCCGTTTTCCCTGTCAGGTGAGGCTTACAATCACAGCCCTTTTCAGACTGTAGACCCACTCGCACACCTCCTAGCCGCTATATTGATGGAATATGGGATTATTGTTACAAGATGAGTCCCGCTAAATCCTAATTAGACCGATTCTCCTGTGGCGCACGACCCGAGGATCTGGTCTTTGGCTGAGAATACTTGCAGTATTGATTTGTTCTCGACACGGAGGTCTTAAAGTGCCGGTTGGCGGTAGTCTCACAGGCGCTTCACATTGTTGGCATAACTCCGGCCTGATATCTCTCCTGATGCAACCTTGAGGTGCATCCTGTCTCCAAAATGTCAAACTCACTCGGGAGAAAGAAGGTCTGGATACCATAATGTCCTCCTCACCTTCTACAAGCCACAGAGGCATATTTCCCCTTGCACATTTCCGTGAAAAGGAATGCTTATTTATTGCTCTTTAAATCATAGAATAGATGAAAGTTTGCCAATGCTTCGGTTTGGGTATTGCAAACTACAGTTGATCGCACAGTTAGAGTTGTATTAATCAGTTGAGATGAAACAGACGTGCTAGACAGGTCGAGCTCTGTGGTCTGATATAACACTTTTTGTACTTTTTTATAGCAATATTTTTGGAACAGTGATTTATTTTTGGGGGGTTTTGGGCTTTCCAGATTCTCCACCCACCAGAACTACGCAAACCTCCTCTGTGTTTTTCGGAGGGCAGGACCTGGGCAGAGACTGCAGCTTCCTCAAGCCCCTGGCCTCCACCCCCGGGACCAAGACGCTACCAATAGGTGAAAGATCTTCGCTTCGCTGTACAACCTCATATCTTAGGCCTAGAATCAGACTGCACCTCAGGGTGTTTTACTTGGAATGGGATGGATTACTTCTGAGAAAGCTTCTGTGGACAAGTAGACTTTATAAGTTTAAACCTCAACCTACGTGAACATATTCGTGGTCACCTCAAAGCTCTGGTGCAAGGCATTTGGAAGGATTAGGACCCTGCCTGATAAGTCCCAGCTCTCACCACGTCTCAGGCCACGTCTGCACGCTGCAAGGCGTTGCTAGGCGACGGGTTTGTTTACCTGGGCGTATGGCAGATGGAGCTGTAGGGGCTCCGATGCCAAGATTAACATCTCTTACCGCCCTCCTAGATGCACCGTGCAAGCGAGCGCACAGGGCAGAAAAAGTGTTTGTGTGCATGCATGCATTTGTGCATGTGCGTCCACACAGATCAATACTGAAGGAAGGAACCCTGTAATGACTTTTTAAGGCCTTGCTATCCATTAACCCCTTTACAAGGTTGTGATATTGACAAATAAGGGCTACACACACCAATCAATTTCCTCAGTGTAATGCATACACAGTGAATATGAGATTGGAAAAGGTCCATTGGCCATCGCCAATCATAGATCGGAAATCTATAACTTGGTGTTAGTACTGACTCATCTTTATTTATTGTTGATTGTCAGTGGTTATGGTTCAGGATATGTGTTATATGTTTCAAATCCAGTGGTCTGTCATTTATATTGTATTGTTTTCTCTTTAATAACATCCAAAATTATGTTACGTTACATTTTGACGCTTTTGTCCAAAGCAACTCACAATAAGCACATTTTGTCACAGTATCAAACCTCTGTGTATCTTCTTAAATCACTGTCTAACTTCTTTGTACAGTGATACGTACAAATAGTCAAAAACTTATCTTTTATTCATTTTTTGCATGTTTGTGTGTGTGTTTTGTCCAGTGCCCACAGCTTTAAGGGTGAATGGTCCGGCCAACGGGCTGGGTGCCGACGTGCGCCCCCCTCTGCTGAGCCCCTCGCAGTCCACGCTGGGGCCTCAGAGCCAGGGGTATCGCAGCGCTGACCTGGCAGACAGTCCAGGTAGGCCTTACTCATCTCACCTGCACTGTGAAACATTTAATTGGTTTTTATTTTTTTTTCACACGGATTTTCGTATCACCCTTTTAAGCTTCTTCTACCATGAACTCCGGTCCTCCGAAGAAACGCCACCGGAGATGGCACCCCAGTTCGGTGGTCCCCGTCCCCCCCACCGCCGTCCCCGTGCCCGCCATCCGACCGATAGTATGTTCTCCAGGTCAGTTCCCCTCCGACTTTAATGTATTCCATGCGAGCCTGCTCAAGGAGTGTTAAAGATTGACCTCTTTTGTCATCTGGTCAAGTCACTGTGTTAGTGTTTGTTTTGCGTGTAGGGGGATATATTTGCTTGTGTGGGTGTCAGTGTGCCTGTGTGTGTGCGTGCTTTTTGACAAAAAAGTAGTGTGAAGCTGTGAATGTTATTTCTCTCCGCAGACAGGATTTGTGATTATGAATTCTAAATTAATTCAAATAATTCAATTTCATGTCTACGAGATTATTAGTGGTTTCTAGTCATTGTCAAAAAAGTGCACATGACCACATCACATAACCATAACAATTATTTCTGCTGTTGCTACCAAACTAATCCCAGTATTGATCTTATACCCCCCCCGCCCCCGCCCCCCAGGGTCTGTGTTGGCCATGCAAACAAGCCAGCCTCCCGTAGCGGGGGTTGTTCAGCCCCAACCTATAACTGCTGGAGAGACCGTCATCGTCCCTGACAACCTGCTCAACACTTCCGGAGTCCGCCCTGTCATCCTCATCGGTACGAGCTTTTAAAATATCTCAATATTTCACTCTAAATAAATAAATTCAACATCCATATCTGCGACATTCGTTAAAAAAAAGCTTTTTTATGTACTGTACAGTGTGTATTATTTTAATGGCTGATGTCTCATTGCAGGTCATGGCACTTTACCCTACTTCTATGGGAACGTTGGGGACATCGTGGTGAGCCCCCTGCTGGTGAGCTGCTATAAGACCAGCCAGCTGACGGAGAAAATCAGGGAGAACCTGGGCCTCAGCGGCGACCAGTTACTCAGCGTGGAGACCATGATTCTGCTCACCTTACAGTACCTCGCACGCCTCGGTAAAGTACAACCACGCATCTAGTTGCAGTGAATTACAGTCTTTGAAGATGGAAAACAAATCCCTTTTTCCCTACTGGACGATGTCCACATAGAGTCAAGGCTACGGTTCTTTCATGTGCTAACCTCCACTGCCCTTCCCCGCAGGCTCGGAGCAGATCCCCCTGCGCGAGGAGTTTGAGCAGATCGTGCTGAAGGCCATGCTGTGCTGTCCCGGGGGTCCCGCCATCTCCCCGGCGCAGCTGCCCTGGCTGGCTCGGCTGGAGGCCAGCGTGTCTGGGGGCAGCGTCCAGGTCCTGGTGACCCATGCGTCCCTGGGGGAGGGCATATCCGAGTCGCTGCGGTCGCTCAGCGAGGGCCCGCCACACCAGCAGTGCCTGCCCACCTACGTGGTCATCATCTGCGTGTCTAAAATCACCGGCACCGAGTTCTGCGTGCTCGCTCTGGGTGAGTCTGAACAGCAATATGTGTTGCCTTTACCACTCACTGATAATTGATAATATAATTCAGTATCTTATACTAGTTATTACTATCCTCAGGTTTTATAGCATTGCAATAACCGTCACTCTTCCATATTTGCGTTGCAGGGAAGTACCAGGCGCGGGCCTTAGCCGAGGGCATGCTGACAACCAATGAGTTCCTGAAGGAGATCAGCTACGAGCTCATCACAGGGAAAGTCAGCGTTCTGGCGTCTCACTTCAAAACCACCTCGCTAGGTGAGTGCAGGGTCCATAAATAAGAATATTTCCTGTTGGTTTAGGAAAGTCATTGAATTCTGAACTCTATTCTGTAATGTATACAAGATATAATGTACAGTATGTAATATAATGTTACATAGGCACTACTGAGTGAATAAAGATGCATACTGTATATACATACACTCAGAGCGCACTTTATTAGGTGCACCTGTACAATCCAATGTAATCCAATACACCAGCTCTGCCATGAATTCTACTTTTATAATGTTATAAAGTTTATAATGTTCAGTTTTTGTTGACATAGAGTCGGAAATGTGTAAATTCAATTATATGTTTATGAATGAGGTCATAGTTAAATGTGGTGTTGTAATGAACTACATTATATTGAGAGGTGTTTCAAATTTTTTGTCCTCCCTATTTACATACAAGAGGGGGGCAGAATATTAGAAACACCTCTGAATATAATGCAGATCAGTACAACGACACCACCAACTATGACCTTGATGCTAAAACATATCATTGTATTAACGCCTCATCCATGACATGACAAAACCTGAACATTAGTTATTTATTTTGTATACTTTATTATATGCAACATGAAGCAAAATTTATGGCTGAGCTGGTGTATTACAGTAGTTTACATTGGATTGTACAGGTGTACCTAATAAAGTACACACTGAGTGTATATTGTACATGGCACCCATTGCTTTTCTTAGTCACCTCTAGTAACGTATTTTTAAGTGTGATATGTCCAATGAGTGTGGAAGAATACCGTATGCTTACACACGTGTAACTCGTTTTTAAATGTGTACTATTCACAGGGGACAATCTGGACAAGCAGCTGGTGAGGTACCAGCGGCGGCGCAAGGGCCAGGTCGTCCAGCCCTTCCAGAGCGATGTCACCGACCACATCAACTCCCAGGAGGCCGCCAGCATGCTGCCGCTCTTAGAGACAGGTCGGTGGCGCTGCTTTCACCACTTTGTCCAAAGAAACAACTGTCCTTGCGGTCCTCACAATTTGTATTTTGGGGAATGGTATCCCAAGCCGGAATACAATACGCCTGACAAGGTGTATTGAGTGACGGTAAAACTATACGTCAATCAATCGAAGGGACACGTAACTTTGACGTATCGGTCAATTTTTCTCCTCTCGTTCCTGCCGGTTATTTATACAGAGATTGCTTTGACTAGCCTGCCGTGAAGGTCCTTGACTCTCTGTATTTAAGCGAAGAGCCTAATTTTGACCTCACTCAACCGCGCCAGTGAGTGCAGAGATCTAATTTCCCTGAGATGGATCAATAAAGTATACAAAAAAAAAACATGTTTCTTAAATTGAGCTAAATGTGAGTTCTTAGCTTAGGGTAGAACCTGAACTATAAAGGGGGTTTATCTTGTCTGTCAGTTATGCCTGAAATAATTTTTCCAGTTGAATTCCCCTCGAGCTGCCATATTGACGCTTCGTGTCCGTTCCGTTCGCATCTTGTCGTAGCAGAGGTGATGAGCGAGCTGTTCCAGATCTACCCTCCCCAGCTCATCGTGGCCCGCAGCCTCCTCTCGCAGGTCTGCTCCATCGCCGACTCGGGGAGCCAGAGTCTGGACCTGGGACGCTTCTGCAAGGTGGACTTCCTCATTTTGGTCCCGCCCTCCCACGTCCTGGTGCATCAGACGGCCCAGCGCATCCGACAATCAGGTAAACGTCCGATCGGTTGTTGTGGGGGTGAAGAACATAGTGTGAAACGATGAAGCCCCGATTCATATTCTGCTGTGTTTCCGCCTGCAGGAGTGCTTGTGGATCTCGGAATAGAGGACGTGTCCTCAGCCCACCAGAAGTCCGTCAAGTACGTGGTGCGTCTGGATGGCGACGTGCATGCAAAGATGGAGGCCTTCATGAGGAAAGTCAAGCAGAATCCTTACACGTTGTTTGTCCTCATCCACGACAACTCACACGTGGATCTCACAAGGTAATGACATCTGGGATTTGGGATATCTATGGGTTATATAGAGCTATGAAATGCTCTTTATATGAATGAACCGTACTCATTATTAACATATTTTTCTCCTCCGCCTCTATGTTCCCCAGTGCCCTGTCGGGCTCTGTGTGCCACGGCGAGCTGCAGGGCCTGGCGGACCGTGTGGTGAACTGCCAAGAGGTCCTAGAGGCTGTGAACCTGCTGGTCCTGCAGGTCAGCTGCTTCCCCTTCACCCTACAGACCCGCCAGTCCCGCATCAGCACCCTCAATGAAGTCCACTGGCCCTCCCAGAGCAGCCTGGTGAGTCTTTTAAAACCTCCCAATGCGCACTGCGCCGTTCCACTGCCGTGGCTCAACAGCACTATCTGCTGGTAGAATGGTGTAATAACATAGAAAGGAGAAGGGAAAATAAATGCTGATGATGGTGAATATAATTATTATAATTATTTCTATATTATCATGATCAATAGGTAGTAACAGTAGTAATGGTACAAGTATTTGTTCAGACAATGTAAAACAATATTAATATTATAACTCCTTTTAAGTACTGGAATATACTATCAGTTAAAATTAGTTTGCTTATTAGAAAAGGAACTTGGCCTTGCAGCAACAAATTATTTAGTTAATTGTAGTTTGTAGGAAATAAAAATAAATACATTAAAAAGTACAAAATATAATTATCATATATATATAAAATATACTATTTTTTACACATGAAACTATTAAACATGGCATCCACAGAGAATGTTCTGTAATGTGCTATAAAGATAATTGATTTAAACTTTTGGTTTAACGATTCACAGAATTAAGTTCCAATTTAGATTCATACAGCTTATGTACAGATGTAGTGTCCAGTTCAATGAGAAAAATCCCCTCATTAGAATTACAAACATAATTAACATATTTAGATTTTTGATTAATCCTATTGATTATATTTGCAGAGTGATCAGAAATGTTTTTGAGAGATGTGTTTGAGTGAAGATGTACCTGTGCCTTCCAGCAGGGGGAGCACTCTCCCAACCAGCTGGTTTACTTTGGCCTGAAGGACTACAGCAGTTCCCTGCAGTGGGGCGTGGCCAGCCCAATTCTACGCTGTGATGATGCTTTTGAGAAGATGGTCCACACCCTCTTAGAAAGGTCAGTATGGAGGTAGGGGTCAGGCTCCACAAGGTTAAATGCAGTTTTTCTATAGAGAACGTGAAGCATGGCGGCTTCACGTTTTTGGGAGGAACACTCGGTCTGCAAATGTTTGAGTTAAAAGACGTCTTGGAAGTCTTGTTTGGTGAAAAACTGCCACAGAAAATCTTGCAACCATCTTGTGTGAAACCTCGACCCTTCTTTTCCTCCCTTCCTTTCTCCATTTTTGTACATTTAGTATATTTTAGCTATTTCTCTATGCAATTGAATACAACCGTCAAACTTCACATTCTTTATAGCAAATGAAGAAATCTTTAAAAAGAGACTCACCCCCTGTACCTCTCATTGTAAGGCATCCGCACCTGCACAGCATGGTGATCCGCAGCTACCTGCTGATCCAGCAGTACACGGAGGCCATGATGGCCCTGACCTCCTCGCCCTCGCTGAGGGACCACATCACCCCGGAGACGCTGGCCATGGTGGAGGACCTGATCAGCGCCCCCTGCAGGGAGGGGTCGCAGGGCCGGGGACACATGCTCCTCGTGCGTGTTCCTTCGCTGCAGCTGGCCATGCTCGCCCGCGAGCGCCTGGAGGACGTCAGGGACAAGCTAGGACTTCAGTTCTGCTTTGCCGTGCTGCTGGGGAGCCCGGCATCCGAGCTCAGTCTGCCCAGGAACTTCACCAGCCGCCTCAAGGTGGGTGAAGGAACCAATTTAAAACCATAAAAGCAAATGCATATGAATACAGCTTATGCATATTGGTGTGTCCTGCTGCAGGCGTGGCGAGGCTGCGAGAACGAAGACTGGACGCCGCACACCTACGAGGACCTGGAAGGGCTACCGTGTATCGTGATCCTCACAGGAAAAGATCCACTTGGAGAAACCTTCCCCAGGTGCTTTGCTGTGATTCTTTAGATCAGTGATTCCCAACGTGGTGTCCGCGGACCAGGGGTCCTTCAAGAGGTTCCAGGGGGTCCCTGCGTATCAAATTGAGGGTCCTTGATATGAAAAAAGTTGAGATTCACTGCATTAGTCAATGCTTAATTTTGAATAATCAAATCCAATACCAAATTTTACTACAGGGTTTAATACAGACTTAACAGTTTAACACGTGGTCTCCTTCCTCATGTTCTGTGACTCTCCTCTCAGGTCTCTGAAGTACAGCGACCTGCGTCTGATCGACTCCAGCTACCTGACCCGTACGGCACTGGAGCAAGAGGTGGGCCTGGCCTGCACCTACGTGTCCATGGGGGTGGTCCACGACCCCAAGAAGACCGTGGTCCCCCGGGAGAGCGACGGAGAGAAGAATGTCAGTTCAAACGAAGGGGAAGAACTGGAGAGGCCGCAGAGCAACAGCAGTGATGTGACCAGAGCCTCCGGTACGACCCTGACCCTCACCTGAGACGCCGCAACTTTTTTTTGTGGTTGTGCTTATTGTTCATGTGGGACCTTATCCTTATCCTCTACTCATTCTGTTCAAGGCTCTTTGGCAGAGAACGGCGTCAGCTCCTCTGACATCGCCGACTCCTCCCAGAAGCCCACCACCTCTACCTCCACCTACACACCCGAAGGCCTCGTCTCCAGGGACGTGGGCCCGAGCGGCCACCAGGTCAAGCAGGAGTGCGACTCGCTCGGCGGCCCTCTCCTATCCGACCCCTCCAAGGTCACCAAGGCCTCTCGGTCTCTCTGCTCCAGCTCCTCCACGTCCTCCACCTCCTCCTTCTCGCCATCCTCCTCCTCCACCCAGAAGCCCAGCCAGTCCACGCAGTGTGGCCGGGAAGCCGCTCCCCCTCGGAAGCTGCCGCGGACGGTCATCCTCTCCCGCGCAGCGTACAACCTGCTGGCGGGGGAGTCGGGGAGTCAGCTGAGCTCCTTCTCCCTGCTGCCCCATGCCGACGTGGTCTGGAGCAGCCCGCTGAGGCCGCTCATCACCCACAGCTTGCAGGGGGCGGAGCAGAGCATGTTCTACCGCCAGTGGACCGTCGCCAGGCAGCACCACGCTGACTACGAAGCCCCCCCTGTGCCGCACCCACGCCGCCTGCTGCTCAGCGGACCCCCACAGGTGAGGGAGCACCCAACAGTTATGCTCAATACCTCCTTGGTTTGTGGCTCAGATATCACTGTAGAGACATATAGAGCAGTGATTCTCAATCTTTTTCACTTCAAGGACCCTCAATTTGATACACATTAGGCCACCGTAAGCCATCTGATTAGATTTTGTCTCTGGGACCCCAATCCGAGAGGTTTTTATTTGTTAGATATGATTTTGTCCAAACCTGTCTATACTATTGTTGGGGAGATAAAAGTGAAACTATGATCAAAACACTCAGTATTATACACTCTAACGGTGCTGACCTCTTAAATGAATGAAGTTTCACTATAATTTAGTTGACCTCACGGGACCCCACCTTGAGAACCACTGGTATAGACACTGTGCACTTGCAATCTCACACTTCACTATATTATAGTGAAATATCCATAATTGACTCATCTGAAATGAATATTTGATATAAATGCCAGCGTGGCCTTTCGGTAACGATTTGGGTTACTTTGTCTAGGTGGGAAAAACGGGCGCCTACCTGCAGTTCCTACGTATCTTGTTTCGCATGCTCATCAGACTGCTGGAGGTGGACGTGTACGACGAGGAGGAGGTGGAGGAAGGTCAGTCTCACTGTGACTTCACTTTTTATATCACTGTGAAAAGTGCCTAAAACATTCATTCATTCATTCATTCATTTATTTATCATTACTCAACCATCCAGAAATGTCAGATATGGCCGTCCCGGTCAACGCACAGTGGCCTGACATCGAGGAAATCCGTAAGCTGCCCTTTGACCCCTTGTCCCGAGACCCTAAGTTCAGGAAGGCCAGTCCTGTTTACTCCGATAGGATGCCAAAGTTTTTAAAAGGTCAGCAGAAATATGGAATATTTATACCAGCATTGTAATTATATTTACAACTTCCGAGAAGACCTTTATGTGAAATTAGTATAATTAATGTTTGTTGTTTTTATATGCAGAGCCTAAACAAGAATCTCAAGAGCCCCAAACGCAAGCCAAGAGAGAGACCAAATCCATACGGCTGAGTAGATTCGCCACCCACAATGCATTTCACCACTGTGAACAGTGCCACCACTACTGTGAAGCCAGCCCCGCCACGCAGGTGAGTTTCGCAGATTGCCGACACGCCCCATCCACTTTATTATAAACGCAAGACATACATACCCTAGCCCGTCGAAATACCGTGAAATGTGTTGACAGAACCTATATGAAAGCTTTTCACCGCATGCAGTGTTGCAGAGCTGCTGCATGGTGGTCTGTCATTAATAACAGATGTTTTCTCTCTGTGTGTGTGTTGTAGCTGTCTGAGTGTACCTTCCATGCCTTCACCTTTTGCTCCTCTATGCTGGGAGAGGAGGTGCAGCTCCACTTCATCATTCCCAAAGCCAAGGAGCAGCACTTTGTCTTCAGTCAGCAGGGCAGCCACTTGGAAAGCATGCGCCTGCCTCTCGTCTCCACTAAGGTTGGTTTATTCACATACCGGGCGTGTGCGGCCGCTGGCTGGATCACGGGGGGTTAATGGGAGGCATTTCCCTGCCCATACGTTTCTGGCTCAATAATTCAGTGCAGTCCTCCGCATACAGACCACTTTTCCCACTTTGGGATACTTTAAGTTCCAACTTGCCACAAGAGGCTTCTTCAAGCAACGCCACCATGTTGACGTGTAGAATAGTTAGAATAGGATGCCTCCCCATCACAGTTTACAGGCCACAAGTACGTTTGCGGATGTGAAGCTCTCTCACCCAGTGCTTTTCCATTTCCAGTTGATGGACTGGTTACTCCTGCCTCTCTCTCTCTCTCTCTCTCTCTCTCCCTCCTTCATTATTCCTCACCACCATCACTGTCTCTGCTTCACCCGCAGGACCCTGACCTGTTGAAGAGTCCCATCTTCACCCCCACCACCGGGCGTCAGGAACACGGCCTCCTCAACATCTACCACGCCATGGAGGGCGCCGACCACCTGCACATTCTGGTGGTCAAGCATTATGAGATGCCCCACTACAGGAAGTACTGGCCCAACCACATCCTGCTGGTGCTGCCCGCCATGTTCAACAGTGCTGGAGTTGGTGAGCAAGAAATTGATTGAATTAGTCTTGGAATTCTATCGGTGATGGAATGATGAGCTGAATCAATCAGTCGGTAAAAGGCCCTTTAGGTGGCTTGGCTAAATCAAAAACTTAATATTTACAACCTATCTGACTTGAGGAACTCCACTGTTTCCTCCCCTAAATTGTACACCCCTGCTCTTTTAGTCGGGGTTCCCAAACATTTTATGGCAAGGCACCCTAGGTAGAACTCTGAGATTTAGACTTTATCTGCAGAATATATCCTACTTTACTACTGTACATCCTCATATATATACACTCACCCTAATTAGTGAGGATGAATGTTGTGTAATATATGTATTTATAAATACAAATACAAATAAATAAATAAACTGTATGTAAAAACACATTTTTAAAATAATCTTTATAGAATTTAGATCATCTTATTTCAAACAAATTCTATTAAAAAAAATTAATTTGTCCTAGACCCCCTACAATTCCATCATTGACCACTAGGGGGCCTGCAGACCCCAGTTTGAAATCCCCACCAGATTTAAAGCATAATACTTAGTCACATACAATGAACTACTCTAGATCTCTCTTTAAAATTCCTGGAGAAAAAAAAAAGACTAAGCTAGACCGTACCTCACCCAGTAACCTTATCTGCTGACGTGGGCCGTTCACTGTGGATCTTTATTGCACTAAGTCACTTTTCTACACAGCAGCTGAAAGCTCAGACATTAGTATCCAATGGGAGAGAGCGATCATGCACCAAAACGCCTACAGGACCATAGCCTGATTGGCGAGCAAACCAATCATCTTTCCAATGATGTGTGAGAAAACCAATGTGGTGCCAGCAACAGGACACAGAACAGTTTACTTGCTGAGACAGATTCTTGGTCATCGTGCCGGGTATCTATCTTTCAAGTATATCTTTCATTTGACATGCCTGCCGTGACCTTTCACCTAAAAAGAAAGGGTTAATGTCCCCATGGTTACACGTAGCTTTAAAGGGACAGGGTCCTGGACGTAGAATCAGTGTTTCATGTCAAATACTTCCCAAAACCTTCTATTCATTTTCAATTCTGTCTCAAGAGTTTAATGTTTATTTTATTTTCCACAATCTCTGATTCCTACCGTTTCCTTATTGACATGTTTTCCAAATTAGTTGGTGTCAAACGGCAGATTAGTCATAGATTGGCCTCGCTACTTAATCCCATATGTCAGCTTTTCAGATATATTTATTTATAGTTTTTAATTAATTAATTGCACAATCGACACAACCCTGTTTTGCATGGTATCGTTACTCTACTAGGGCAGGATTGAAAGGAGTGCTTATGGGAGAGAAAGAGAAGAGAGAGAGAGAGAGTGTGTGTGTGTGGTGTGTGTGTGTGTGTGCGTGTGTGTGTGTGTGTGTGAGGGGTTTCGCCAAAAGTATAACCACTTG
>OMKR01044767.1:0-13487 GCA_900302355.1 Cyttopsis rosea | reverse complement strand
ATTTTTTTTTAATTCTGACCTCTGAATATATGCAAATATGACCTCCACTTAGGTGACATTTCAGTGTCAGTTAAACGTAAATATGCGTAATAATGTCCTAATATTGTAGCCGTACGACAGCGATGATAGACAACGGTAATAGTGAGGTGCGTGTGTGTCTGTTCGGGCTGGAAGGCATGATGGCATAATGCCCTCATTCACAGCCAATGTGGCACAGAAAACAAACCCCGAAATTTTTAATGAATTTCCTCATCTATGTCGCTTATGCCTACCGACATTGTTTCTACAAACTAAATGAGAAAGATTTTTTTCCCGTAAATATAATTTCCCTCATAATATGTATCATGTCACACTGAGAGAAATATGAACACACTGAGAAGCAATTCTATCCCGTGCTCTTTTTTATTTTTCACTCCTCATCCTCGACTCCCGACCGCTTCCGAGTGGAGTGATCCTTAATTATTTTACCTAGACCCTTAACGGTGACTGCCGTTACGGTCAGCGTAAGACGATATTTCATGACGAGAGCGCAACTGGAAAGAAACGCTGTTTCGTTTACCGCGTATGCCACGGCTCTCACAGCTGAGGATTAATTGTGTGCTGTTGTGAGTGTGTCATTAAAAATGATATGAAAAAATCCCTGGGCACTCAATGAATTGTCACTCGATTGAGCCTCGCGTCTAGCGATAGCGGGATAGACCGTTGGAGGCAAAGCGCTCGGCTTTGGTTGAATATCAGATACAAAATAGCGCCAGGCCTCTCCTCTCTCTTTGTCGCAGAGTTCTGCCTCGAGAATAAATCTGTCCGTCGTTGAATTCTCCGGCCCTGTCACCTTCCTCCCGGCGCCCGAGCTGAGGGAATCTCCCAACACGCATAACGTGGAGTCGAGCTGAGACCATCTGGAAATGGAATCCGGGGGAACCGCGAGGAGAAACGGAGAGCGAGGGGAAATATTCCAGGCAGCCGCCCGAGGGGGAAGTAAGCAAGCGAGTAAGCCGAATACCTTGACGCGCGGAAGTACATTGAGGGTCTTCTGTGCCCTTAACAAAAAAATTTTACAAAAATATGGGATTAACTATAGATTAATGATTTTGTCATTTTCGCTTCTGTTCCAGTCAGATTAAATTCTTGATCCAATTTGTTTCCTACTGCACTGATAATACCGACATTACCCGTGTGGGAAATGTGGTGGGAATGTGGTAATAGATGTTGTGCCGATTGATATTTTCATGAAGACTAATATTGAATTGAATAGAAGTCTATCTATAATCTCTGAGGTCCTTGGAGACTACACCTACGACAGTCGTTCTATATTTTCCATATGCATGTCCAGCCATAGGAACACTTGGGATGTTATTTGCTGCTGTGTGGAGGCCTCGTTACCTGAAGTGGACAAGACCACGGGACCTGAAATCCCATATAACCACATATAAATGACTTCAGAACGGCCACCAAACACAGCTAAGGTACAAGGCATCACGCACCGCAGACCATTGAGTGCGGATCATTTAAACGGGTATTAACAGCAATCGCTACCACAATGTCAGGACCACAAGCGGTCCAAGTGGTTGGGCATTTTAGCTCAAATTGAAATGACCCACAAACTTCATCTTAACATTACAGCACGGGACGGAATGCTTCAACTTGCAGCTCAGTTTTACTGCGATGCTCTTCTGACTCGTTCTCGTTTTCAGTCCCTAGTGAAGACGTTCTTCAAGATATGCTGAACCTGTTCGTCTTCGTCTACCTGGGCGATATCCTCGTCTTTTCTCGTGACGAGGAGACTCGCATCGAGCACGTCCGCCGGGTCCTTCAGCGCCTCCTCGACAACCAGCTCTTCGTAAAGGCTGAGAAATGCGAGTTCCATATCCCCTCGCATTCCTGGGGTTCATCGTCTCTGTGGGCAATATCCCATCTTGATGTTGCCCACAGAGACGATGATCCCACGAAGGTCAGTGCTGTTACCTAGTGGCCTATGCCGTCTAACGGGAAACAACTGCAACGTTTCATGAGCTTTGCCAATTTTTACAAATGTTTTATCAGGAACTACATGTATAGCACTGTTGCCGCCCTGCTGCATGCCCTAACTGCCTCCTAGGTCAAGTTTCTGTGGTCTCCCCAAACCGAACAGGCTTTCCGGAGGATGAAGGAGAGCTTCACCTCGGCACCTTCCTCACTCTTCTGGATCCCAATCAACAGTTCATGGTGGAGGTCGATGCCCAGCAACACCCAACAAGCCAGGTGGGCTCTTTTCTTAATTAGGTTGAACTTTTCCCTGTCTTACCGTCCTGGGTCCCAGAACACTAAACCTGATGCTCTGTCTTGCCTGTTTGACCTTAACTCAGCCCCAAAGTCTCCTACCAACATCCTGCCCTCTTCTGTGGTGGGGGAAGTCCAGGGGGCATTGACGAAAGTACCGGATGGCTGTCCCCCGAACCGGTTGTTTGTCCCTGCCTTTCATCATTTCCAGATCATCCATTGGGTTCACACCTCCCCTTTCTCCCATCACCCCGGATTTCGGCGGACCCTCTTCGTCTCCCGACACCCGCCTCCTGGTCTCCTGCGCCCGCTCCCTGTGTCCCATCGCCCCTGGTCTGACATCTCCTTGGACTTCGTCATGGGGTTACCCCCCTCTGAAGGTAACACAATCATTCTAACGGTGGTGGACAGATTCTCCAAGATGGTTCACTTCATTCCTCTGCCTAAGTTGCCCTCTGCCAAGGAGACGGCAGAGGTAGTATTGTCCCATGTTTTTCATTTCCATGTATTCCCTAGGGATGTGGTGGGATGTGGTTTACTGGTCTACGCTGCCTCTTCTCCCAGAATCCGGTCATCCAGTCCAGCCTGGGACTTCCCTAGAGGGGGGGGTAGACCTGTGTCTACCCGCCCCGATTAGTTTCACCTGTCCCTCGTTACCCTTCCCTCCCCAGTGTATTTAGTCGGTGTGTTCCCCTCTCTCTGTGCCAGTTCGTCTTTGTACCTAGTTTCAAATGTTCCAGCATTATTCCTAGTATCTCGTTCTCCTGGTGATTCCTGGACCTCACCTTTGTCAAGATTGTAATCAAGATTCCTGTCTCTGAGTCAATATGCTATAAAGTCCTCTTGTCTGTCTTTCCACCAGTCATTAGAGAAGGGTTACGGTTAGAAGGGTTCTTGGTTTCATCCAGCAGATTGCCTTACAGTCTGCAAACCGAGAGGAACCTTCATGAGTGGCCCTCTGTGAATCACACGCTCCGAAGATCAATTTCCAGGATTTGAAGAATTCTCTCTCTCCTTTACCCAGCCCCAGATATCTTGGTGTAAAACATTCATGTCCGCCTATAGATAGCCCAACAGCAAACCATACGTAAATGTTGAATATCTTCTTAGGCACGGCCAGATGCCCGCGCACGTCTTGAAGGGACGACATCGGTCTCTCTCGCTGGGGAATCACCCGTTGGGAACGCAAAGCCTCGAAATTCACGACGCCAGCACTGAATTGCTCCCATGCCAGCAACCCCCACCGGCCACTGCGGCGTATATGCCTAAATGTTGCATGTGCCATTTTGACTGCATTGAGGAGTCCCAGGAGGCCACTCGAAGCCGGGCCCTAAAGTTGAGACGGCTTCATACTTAACAATGTTATTTCACGCCCAGTGCACATGGATAGCTCAGTGCTATCTTCTATGTTCCATGTTATAAACATGAGTCCATAAACCTTTTTATTTCTTTTTTTGATGGAAAAAAGATCAATCTGTGGGAAATGTTTTGAAAATGACTGATGAAAATGATAGATTCTGGATATTATCGTGTTTTATATAACATGGCGTGTTTTATGTATGAGATTTGGAAATGAAACTCAGCCTGTCACGTCTACTCAATGTCATTGCTGCTCATGTGTTACAACTCCGGTGACCTGATGAAACTTGGAATCTATCCGTCAGTTTAAATCATTAGTGGATTAAGTCCACATCCTGATTGCAAATGAATTCCCAAGTCACAAATGGGCATAATTGATAAACGAGACAATTGAGTGAGATCCGGTCAAAATTAATTCATTTTTAACCCTTTCCTGAATACTGTAGGCCTGAGGGCCTGAGCTACCATGCTACGGCACAGTTTGACATTTAATAGTTATGTGCAAGGTTAAGAACGAATGGCTGAGGTGCAGCAGTAAATTTGTCAGGGGATGACAGGAAATTATGTCTCGGCGAGGGGAAGTGTTCCATTAAAAGCCAAGCGGGAGATGTGTCTAAAAGATCTGTCGCGTCGCTTCCGATTGACCAATTGCTTGCGGAGAAAACCCGCTCGGCTTACGTAAATACAAGGTTAAGCGCGTCCGGACGCCCAGCCCCTAGTTTCTGGTCTATACACCAATTTTGAAGTCGTATTTTAGAAGTTACGGTTTCCTCTTATCGACTCGTGTGCAGGTGTCTCTTCGGAGCGCATTACGGGCAATCTAAACAACGGTTAGACAACAATTATTAACCAAGTCGCAATGCCGTTGCATTACCAGGCCTCTCCGCAATTTGTGTCTCTCGCAAACAAAAGGGCCGCGGATCTAAACACGTAAGGTGAAATAAAAATCAATTTCGGTCAGTGAACCGTTGAGGAGCTGGCTTTACCTGAGTATCCGTCAGAGAATTGGCAGGCGAAGACAGGAACGAGACAAACAGCATCGAGAGTATGTTTTATCACAAAGCCAACTCAAAAATGAGGAGGGAGACAAAGGGTCATTGATAAAAGGCCCCTTTTAAAGCCAAGGAACAGTTAACTGATGGATACTGAACTACATTGAGTACTTTATCGGGGATGACAATGCAGAAAATTGCAAATGTATGCTTTAAAACTGTTGCTTAGAAAGTCCAAGTGCAATTGGTCATCTTGGTCACTTAAATAACATATTATAGTTACTACTTTTCATATGTTCATGATCATACATTCCCTGGTGTAATGCTAATTGCTTATGCTAGGTTCCTAGCACAAGGCAATAGTTATCAGTTTCTATTATCCATCAAGCCTAGATATCTGGCACGTAGTGAACTCTCAATCCCATTACAAATTTCAACAACTGGAAGCACTGATTGTGAGATTTGCAGAACCGCATCGATAAAATAATCGGAATGGTTGATATTTGACCAATGAGCTCATTAGTACCCAATGTGTCAGTCACTGGAAAACATCATTATAGCTGCCGCTATCATTGCAGAAAGATATAATTACAATTAAATTATTACAAAATTAAATGATTCTTGTGAGCATTCCATTCACAGCTCAGAGCCGAACCGACTCTTCTGACTTGTTACACCAACTGAATCAAACGAACGAAGAGTCGTAAAATCTAACAAATCTTTTTACTGAGTCACTCGTAAAAGAGCCGAAGCTCCAAAAAGACCCGAACTTTTCATCACTAACAAACAGCAATGAGAGAATGAGAGAGAATGAGAGAGATAGAGAGAGAGAGAGAGAGCAGTACAGTGCATCACGGACAGAAAGAAATGTCCACAGCTCGCGTTTTTGCATTTAGTCACCGCTGAACGTGTTAGTCGGAAAGGGGTATTTGCATGTGAATTCCAAAATAAAATTGCATTAGAGAGACGCGGAGACCCCTGGGGGGCGCCCCATAATGAGTTTTTCCCCCATTTACTCGAAATTAAACTGGAAATATTTTTCGGCGGCTAATGAAACAGTCACCCGCGCCGCTGACCTTTATCATCTGGGCGCGCTAAAAAGCTGGCAGGTTCAGAGTGGGCGCGAGGTGCTGGTTGCGGGAGGAGGATAATCTCACCAACCTGGGGGGAAAAAAGCTGCCTGTGCCGGTGATATGAACCATATTTTTTCCAATTCACACCTTTAGTCTACCACTGTCGGCAATGTTTTCTTTTCATTTTTTTTTGTGCTGGCCAACCAACGAGCCACATGTGCCAAGATGGAACAGCTTGTCCACTGTGGATTTCACTGGCAGTGGACATACTGTAGATAAGATACAAAAAAAAAAGTTTTCTCCTCTGCTTCAAAGTGGTTCATTTTGTGGCGTTTCAAACAAAATGTAAAGCTTCATTGATGATTAAGAAATACCACGACACCATTCGATGCATGCCAGGACTGTTTTGAGAAGGACTCTCGAGTGGGTAATCATCCCCTTTGCCGAAGCTTAATAATAACTGCCAAAGACTGCTCCATTTTTAGGATTGTCTGCCTAGAATAGTTATTTTATTTTATTTAGAATAGAGTAATTATTTTAGCTGATCCAGCTACTGCCAGGCAGTTGCCGGTTCGATTCCCCGCTGTAGTGTCCTTGAGCAAGACACTTAACCCCTAATTGCTCCTGATGGCTGTGTCCATCGGTGTATGAATAATTGTAAGCCGCTTTGGACAAAAGTGTCTGCTAAATGATGATGTAAATATGAATGTGGGGGAGTCTTGCCGGTGAAGTGTGACCAGCTGTGTGGGCTCGTGCACAACATAGTGCTACCCCCCCCCCACACCACAGCTCTGCGACAGATTATGAACAAAAAGAAGTGAATATGTAATGGGAAGATCATTCTTGGCTTACGGAATCATTTTTGCAGATTAATAACAAGTCCAAATGCCGCTTGGCACTCATCTGGCACTTTTAAGATAAACTACATCACTTAATGATCATTTAAGTTCTTCATGTATTATCATTAGTGTTGCATTATTAATGGTGGATTATGAATTATTTATAGATGGTAATACAAAGCCCACTTTGAGCACGGACAGAGAAAAATGGGGGAGATGGCGAGTAGCCAGAAGTATGATATGAATGAAAAATGAAAGCTAGTACTTTGCGGTCCCCTGTGCGCCTTGAATAATTTCTTATGTTGGATTTCCAAATTGTGGTTATGTGGTACAAAAAAAAAAAGAAATCCCTCTCCTTGCATGAAAGCCTGGCATCCTGCCAACCGCCTCCTGCCCCCCACCAACCCCAAAAAAGTATAAATCAATTTTCAGTAAATTCTAGTTTTAGACAGTGGGCTTCAAATGACTGGGTAAATGTTCACGGTTAACCTGTAACCTGTTGTAACCAAGTGTTGATTCATAAATTGTCTATTGTAGGGTACAGACAAAATAATGGAGAAAATAGTCATGGCTTAGCATGAACTGTCACATATACACTAAATTTGTAGAGACAAATGAGACGTAGTTTGCCGAGCAGTTCTGTCAGACAACATGACGGCGCCACATGCATCCACATCCTCATGGGTATTTAAGCAGCCGATCCCTCTCGCCCTACCTGCTTTGCTGCCTGCTTGCTTTCTGTGCTTTTTCCATCACTCCAATATTTCTAGATCACTAAGTATGCCTATGTTTTCTGTACACATCTATGGAAATATAGGTTCTATGTCTGAAGGCTCCGCCCCTTAGGGGCTATGCTCCTATTGGTATATCTCCAGCGCACATGCACCAATACTGAAAATATATCACGTGTACTCACTTCAGCCAATCAGGATAATCAGGATGGAGCAGTACAGCCCTATATAACCCAGGAATTCCGCCATCTTGTCCTCTGAGCAAATTCAGCAAGACTGACAGGGTCCAATTCAGCTGCAACTGACACACAGAGCACTAAATGAGTGGACTCCACATCTTGAAGGAATGTCATCCAGAGCCATTTGTCTCTGCACGGGGTTGGAGATAGCTGGCGATGTCCACTACAAATGTTGGCCTCTTGGAGCCACCAGCCTGCCGCATACCGCAACCATCTCGGCCGCAACGCAGATTTGCGGGAGCACGTTCTTCTCGGACCCCGGACCGTCGGGCCAGACCACTGTGGGGATGTTTGACTATGAGGACGGCTCCTTTGATTGTCGACGGCGAGGATATTTTCTCCCGACCGCCCGCCGAAGACCTGGCTTCCATCGCACTGGCTCGCTCCACCAGTTGGGAACCACCGATCCGGTCTCTCCGGGCTGACTTCCCCGGTCTCCTTTCCTCCGCACCGGGATGCCTGGGGATTCCTATGCCCCCACCACCATTAGCTGCAGATGTGGATCTGATGATGGGGGAGGCGTACGTGCGTCGGGAGTGGACTTCAGAACCAATGGTTATGCCCTCCCTATGCCCTGCCCTCCCTGACCGCTACTTCTGGGGATCTTGGGCTGCCCCCTGGGAGGCCTGCGCCTCAGTGTCCTCCTACAACCCCTTTACCAGGATGGTGATCGGATTCGAGGCACAGAGGACAGGCATCCCACACGTCGAAGAATCGCTGGCCCACTACTTTGCACCAACCTCTGCATCCAGGAAACCACTGCTACCATTGGCGAAGGACAAGTTTTCCTCCCTCCTGACTGACAAGATTTATGTCGTGTCAGGGTGCGGCGGCGACCTCCAGTGTAGCAATGGGCCTCCGCAGCCATAGTGCACCTCACCCAGGTGCAGGCAGTGTGTCAGGGCTGGTCAGCAACAGACATCTGTGGCTGAACATGACCGCAATGCGGGAGGCCGAGAAGACAGCATTGCTGAACGCCCCCATTGCCGAGATGGGACTATTCAGCAATGCCGTGGTCGTGTCCTCCTCCCAGATCGGGATAAACAGTGTGATTTTGCCACATATAAATGTAGTCAATAAACCACCCCTGTCTGCTGTCCATCTAGTCGTGAAAGAGCATTCTTCCACTGATGGTCAGGGCTCTTCCCTCTCTGCTTTCTTTCTACTCGTGGTGACGCATGGGGCTTCGGCACAAATTGTGCGCGATAGGCCCCGCACCATAGCCACACCTACTACCAGAGTAGTGAGCAGCGATGTCCGCCCCAGGCGCAGAGGACCGTTAAAGTGAGTGGCTCCGCGTTCCCTCCCACATGGTAGGAGCGTGGAGGCTCTCCTTTAATGGAAGGAATGAAGTTCCATCACGCCCACGGCTGCGCGAGCCGTGGGAAGCACATTAAGCGTCTGAACACCCGGGCCACTGGCGAGACCAGACGTCGCGCGTCACGGAGCTGCACACTCTCCTGGGGGCGCACAACTGTCCCTTTCATGACGGGCCATCCTTGGGCCATTTCCCCGCCGGTCAGGTTGGGACCAGCGGTGGTGTGGGCCATCAGGGACTTAGGGGTGTCTAGCCGACAACCCTCAGATGGCCGCCTGCCCCCTATGCGAGCGGTACACCAGGTGGCACCTCCTCTGTGCTCTGCCCCAATGGTTGGACAGAACACTACGTGGAGGGTACGCACTACAATTCTGTCATACCCCACCGCCCTTCCAAGGAGAATGACATCACCAGATAAGGCTGCAGCTCTGAACTCAGAGATAGCAGTTCTCCTCAGCAAGGGAACCGTGGTGGCGGTACCCATGGAGCTTCAGAACAGGGGGTTCTATTTTCTATTCAAAGTACTTCCTGGTTCCAAAGTGGAACGGGGGTGTCCGCCCGATCCTGGACCTATTTGTACTCAACCGCCACATAGCGACCCGTCCGTTCTGCATGCTCACCGTGAAGGTGTTGCTGTGGGCGATCCACAAGGGCGATTTCTGCACGAGCATTGACCTGAAGGACGCTTACTTCCACCTCCCAAGAGTGCCATTGGGGACATTGACCCCCTGTGTTGTGGTGTCCTCCCCATATTGGAGTTTCTGTAGTCTCCCATGCACGGGCAACGTGCAGCATCGACTATTAAGAGTGCCTGTCATGAGGGTATCGCTAACGGACCGGTGTTCAGCCACCCGCTCGTGAAGCATTTTCTCTGCGTCTGCGTCCGTGCATGGTTGCCCCTCAGTGGGACTTGGAGCTGGTTCTGGACATGCTCTGTAGCATTCCTTTCGAACCGGTGTCACACATCTCGATGAAACTGCTGTCTTTCACAACGACGGCGCTGCTTAGCACTGTGACCTCTGCAAAGCGTGTCGAGGATCTGTGAGCTCTGTCTGTGCAACCTGCCTGCTTAGCCATTAATGGTGATCTCAGCAGCGCTGTGTTACGTTCTCACCCGACATTTACACCAAAGGTTGTGACGAGCTCGTACAGCGTGAGGGTAGATACCCTTGATGCCTTTTTTCCTCCTCCTCACCAGGATGTGTGGGAAGCGCAACTTCACTGTCTGTGTCCTGTGCTCACGCTGGCGTGCTACGTGGACCAGACAGATTAAACTCTGTTGCCACGCAACAGTTTGTGTGCTATGTGGCGGCCACGCTTGGCCAGCCGCTCTCTGCACAGCGCTTTTCTCAATTGTATCGCGACGGCCTATGACTTGGCGGGTCGGGATGTGCCGATGTGCGCGCCCACTCTACACGAGGTGTGGCGGCTTCAACTGCCCTTCTTAGAGGCGTCGGGGTCCAGGACATTTGTATGGCGGTGTCTTGGTCGTCGCCGTCTCCTTTTGTCTGTTTTTACCTGCGCGATGATTCCGCAGGGTCCCTCTCCCAGTCTGTTCTCGCCGTTGCGGCCGGGCGGACTTTTTCTTCAGAGGCTGCTCAGATTCCCTGATGTACTGCAAGTGTTGGTGATGTTTACGTTCGCAATCAGCTTTGGCTGCTTCAGCCTGGACCATTACGCAACTGAGGCATGGTCAGATCCGGTGGGGATTATAGTATCAGGGGTCTCCACCCCCAGTATACCAATAGGAGCATAGGAGGAGGAGCCTCCTGACACACAGAACTGTAGCTTTGTAACTACAGTTCTATGAAGGAGGTGTAGCCCCTTAGTATTTTATACACCACTGGACCCCATCAGTCTTGCTGAATTGGCTCAGAGGACAAAATGGCAGACCTCCTGGGTTATATACAGTAGGGTGATACTGCTCCATCCTCATTGGCTGAAGTGAGTGCATGTGACAAATTTTCAGTATTGGTACTGGAGATATACCCCGAAGGGGCTATGCCTCCTTCATAGAACTGTAGTTACAAAGCTACAGTTTGCATGTTTCCGTGCTGGTGAAGTCCGTGGATCTGGAGAATACATCTGTTTCTGTTTGACTAACATTGTTAGTAACGTTGTAACCTACATAGTACTAATCATTTATAATTCATACCCTATATACCTAGACCAATAATTTATCCTGTACATACTCACATTTTGTACATTTGGCAATTTATATTATTATTTTTTATTATTATTATTCATATTATTATTTATTATTATTTTTTTTTTCAGACAGTATTTTAAATGCACCAATCCTTACCATGACAAATTCCCATTCAAATGTACTTGATGGAATAAACTCATTCTGATTTTGATCAACCCTCCAAATATTTAGCTTTAATATACAGTATATTCAAAAAGGGTCAAAAGCTGCCGCCAAATATTTCATAAATTTACTGTATGCCAAGGACAATCAATTCTACACGACGGCTCTGGTGAGAGGCTTTATCGAGTAGAAAAATCTGTGCTGTGAGAGTGCTTATGCACACTGTGTAAGAAAAAAAAACCATGAGTGATTCTAAAATATGATCAAGTTGGCAAAATTCACAGCACTGAGAACAGCTCTGAACAGTGGGCTGATCTATTTTTAACATGTTTATAAGTACTTACCTAACATAAGAGGCCGATTAACCAGGTATTCCGGTTCCTAAATTTCAAAAAGTTGAATTCAAGTACTTTGAGCGCTTTTAGCAACACTGTGTGAACACCTGGTGAAAGAGGGGCATAAATACAGTGGACCGCTTCATCGAAAAAGCAACATGAAAATATACATGCAATCGGGCAAACCATGGCTGGAACAGAGGCCATGTCTAGAGGCCATGTTTGGCTGTTGGGGCTGATGGGGGGGGGGCAATGCAATTTCTGTTTGGGAGAAGAAGATTCACTGCGTTTGAGGCGCAAGACTCTTTTCGTTCGAGAGTCTCAGTGAACGTCTACAGTTACCAAGACGCGAATGAATGAGTCTTTTTCAGGAGTGACTCCCGAGTCATTTAAAAGATTTATTTGCTACGACAAATCAAGTCTTGCATCACAATTGGGTGGGTGGGTTTTTACAGGAGCCAGGATGCCTCAGAACACGGCATTGGTGGCTTAGGCGCAGACGTCCTGGTCAGCGCTGGTCAAACAGACAAAGCTTTTTCGGGCAGTTGTTCTGATGCTCGATGACAGCGGCGGCCTTTTGAGGCGGCATCCATCTCGCTAGCTTGTCGAGCTCTGTCGGACAGCAAGTGGACTGTGAGGAATTAACAGCACATCAAAAAGTTGTGTTGAGGTTCCCATGGCTCTGCCCGCGTCGCCAAACCATTAGCTCGCTCGCAATTGTCTAATGAAGCTCAGTGATCATGTATCAGTTCCCTCGTAATTGCCAATTAGGATGCTGCGGAGCCAGAGGTGAAAAGGGTCGCTCGCAGAATAAGATATCAGAGCAGAGAATGTAGACACGCAGACCGCCCTCGGATTTTGGCTGCGAATCAAACTTTCAAATTAGGAGAGATTTTTTTAATGACTTCCATCGGCATGCAACACACTTACTTTTGTAAATTTGTATATTTAATTTTTTCTTGTGCGTCAATCAAAAGGTTTTTTTCTTCTTGTAATTGCCTGGGCATCAAGAGCCCTTAAATATTTAAGGTCTAGCAGCAGCCTTGATGAGTTCCGCTAGGCCGCTCCATGTTCTGTTGTTTCTTTTATGGTTGGATTTAGATTTTTGATTGTTTAAGTAGTTGGCTGAACATCTGGGGTGTTTTCAAGGAAGCGGGGGCTACTGTGTGGTGGGATGGGTGGTGGGGGAGGAGGGAACAGGTGCACACAGTGACTCCGAAAACAATGTAAAATGATGGAGCTGATTGGTAGAATGGCTCGATTACAAAGTGTGCAGCTGTTGTCGTTACACAGCTTTTTTTTTTCTTTTGACTATCTTCAGTGGGGTGAGAAACGAGGCGCAAAGCATGCTTGCTACCCTCACACCTGACACTGATTGGCGATTCGCATGGAAAAGTCGTCAAATTTCGACACCCGAATAGGTTCTCGCAAGACGAATGCGACGCCTCGATGACGCTCCTTTGTCTCTGTGCTAGGAAAAGGGGTCACCCCCCCAATGATCCAGAAGCATGCAGAACCCTTCTCAACAACTATGCTTCAGGCTGACCATCAGAAAGCAATGAAATAAAAGCCGCCAATGAAATAGACCGTCAATCGCTAGTCTAACCTGCAGAAGCCCGATCCTTTCTACCCGCTATCTGCTGCACTCTGAAATTATATTCCTGTGGTTTTTTTTTGTTGCGAAAGCGAGGAGGAGAGAGTTGTTTTGTGAGACATGTCCTTGACGACGTCCACCGCCGCACGATAAATAATCAGCGGACGTCCTCTGCAATAAAAGCCGGTTAATTCCGCGCGGTTCTAAATCTCCACGCCGCTCACTGATACTAACACAACAGTTCCATTAAAGCAAAATTAAGCGCCCCACAAAGGCGGCGCCTCAGCAGAAATATACGGCGTGGCCCTGTCACATTAACATAAAGCATGGCCCTCAGAAATTATTAGCCCCTTTCTAATCTTGGGAACACTCAAGACGCAGCATTGCACTGTTCAAATGACCTGTCCCTGGTGATGCATGGCTGGGTTTTTTTTCTA
>OMKR01044766.1:0-13891 GCA_900302355.1 Cyttopsis rosea | reverse complement strand
CACTCAACCTTCACACACTCACACAACAGCGCAGCCAGTGATCAAGGTAATCAGAATAGCTCTGGTAGAAGCCTCCTGTCGCCATGGTTACATGAGCATAACAACCTCCTCTCTGATTTCTCGCTCTCTTTGCCTTTTCCTCTTTATTTTAACTGGATTTCACTCTGTTTGAAAGTCTGTATAGTGGCAACAAATCTGAGCCAGTAAGTTTTAACTATTTATTCAGTAAATGTTCACAATCTAGTTTCTAGTATATCACTCCTCCTCTTCAGGTTAGATCTGTCTTTGGTCCACGCTCATTTGATCACGAATATCATATAAAATACCCACTCACCACTCAGCTTCAGAACAAGGGGTGACACCCATTGTCTCCAGGGAATATCAGTGGAGAACTATTCATTGTACATGGTATTAACCGTGTACCATTAATCTAAAAGATCATATATGTTAAGGCTTTTCATGTAATACTAATTTCTCATGGATACCAGATGTTTACCTTTAAAATCCTATAATATTACACGGCTCTGTGGAATACTCGATTTTGATTGGTCAATAGTGGCATTATTCTGTTATTTCTGAATAATGATCGCTGTCTGTCAATAATGACCATTGTCAACGGTTGCACATTATCCCAGAATAAGCGAGGTAATATGCAGCCAGCTGGTCATTATCGTAAACTAACCGCTGACAGGGTAATCAGGTATCACTCTCACATTATCCCTTATATATACTATAAAAAGGTAAACATGGACTGGTTCCAAAGCAACTGTGTATGGAAAATGAATCAGAAAATGAATCAAGGTTCTAACCCTAACCCTGTCGCAGTCTGGGTTCAACACAATAACATTTTACCTGTTTATCACACTGATTCCAGTGAATTGATCATGTTTTTCTAGCCAAAAGAGTTGGCAAGCAGCATATTTTTTCCTAAAATACAGTTCGCCACTCAGCCATCATTGTGTGGCGACAGTCCATCGTAGCTTCTCCTACGCTGTCAGTTTGTGCTGTATCAGACAGTGATTTTTAGCAGCTGGGGGCAGCTCTGTGTAATCGTTAACAATGTGAGGGAAGCTTTTCGCTTGTATTTTTGCCCTCTATGTGCCTTTATGTGCCTGGCTTTTAAGGATGCCCCAAGTTGAAAATAATTTCACTCAGAGCAGGAAAGCATCCAATGCCAACGTTGTTTTTTTTCCCCTTGTACAATTGAGTTGACAGACGGACCTTCCGGGGTGATGGAAGTATAAAGTTAGAAACAACACTCATGGATGACAAACTTGTAGGGGCTGTGGCTGGATACCCTGAGCTATACAACTTTGCCATCAGCCTGTCCATTTTGTTTCCTTTTGTGAGCTTATCTATTTAGTTTGGTGAGTACCTCACAGCAAAAATTACATTTAACTAGTTAAACATTATTGACATCATCAAAGCTATTCTGCCTGAGGCTGGTCAGCAAACAGCGCATGTGTGCTGGTCATGGTTATTAAGGTGAAACAAAAAGTCGAAACAAGTGGTACATGGGAGGACCCGCAACCACGATGACACCCATGACCTTATCTTAAGTAAATGTTTGAAATTCATGAAATGAATAAAGATTATTGGTTTAAATTAGAGCTGCAACGATTAGTCAATTAGTTGCCAACTATTAAATTAATCACCAACGACTGTATTTTGATAATTAAAGGGACATGAGCAAAACATTTTTTTTTTAATTTAGTTATCTTGTGTGCACCAGATACTATCTCACACGAGATAAGAAACTATAAAAAAAATTTTTTTTGCTCAACCGTATCTCATGCAACCACGTGAAGGCGCATTGCATTCTGGGTAGTCGCTACTTTCTCATGAAGGCGAATATATCCACATCGACAACATCTGCTGCCATCTGTGCCATCTTGTTTCCAACTGGAAATGGTTTCTCGTGTGTGAGATCGTATCTGGTGTGCACAAGATAATTCACGATACACAATAATTCAATAAAAAAAAACATTTCTCATGTCCCTATTTTTTTTTGGGCTCATGTCCCTGTAGAGGCTCCATAGATAATCAATTAATGGTTTTGAGTCATTTTTTAAGAAGAAAATTTCCAAGTTCTCTGATTCCAGCTTCTTAAATGTGAATATTTTCTGGTTTCTTTAGTCCTGTGTGACAGTAAACTGAACATCTTTGGTTTGTGGACAAAACAAGACATTTGAGGACGTCGCCTCGAGCTTCGGGAAACAACGATCGACATTTTTCAGTGTTTTCTGACATTTTATGGACGAAACAACTAATCGAGAAATCGAGAAAATCATAGACAGATTAATCGATGATGAAAATAATCATTAGTTGCAGCTCTAGTTTAAATGTACCTCATATTTACCGCACATCAACATCATCTCCGCATTCAATCACTAGCCTTCAAACATGTTGAGATAAGTGCTGCTCCTAAATCTAATGTGAGCCAGAAATGTATGTGTGTGTTTCAAAGCAAAAAATCCTATATTGGAGTAGATGTTTTCCAATTGCAGTTGAGCAATATGCTGAAGGGTATCTACTTTGTGCCCTCTGCCCTCCGCTGCTTGGCTGTAGTATATACTCTTCCCAGGTGCAGCGTTTGGGAGTAAATCTGAAGCAGAGCACATCCCTCCTGCATTTTACTGGCTCTACCAACTTTCAAGGTCCATTCAGAAACTAGTGGGTGCAGGGGTCAGAGGTTGTTCTCTGAAGTTTTGGCAGAGGGGGGGTCACTTCATATTATGTCCCTCTTTCGGTGTTTTATGTTGTAGGTTAAAGCACCGCTCCCGCTCTCACCTTGTAATTTGTGGTGGTGGTGGTGGTGTTTGTCTGTGTGTGTGTGAGGTTTTTAGGGCGTGAGCATGGCTGTGTGCATGTTTAGAACAGACTCTGACAGCGCACATGCATATTTGAAGAGGGCTTAGACAGATAAAGGCATTTATTAGTGAACTCTCCGAAACTCTTCAAAGCCTTGGTGTATTATCTCTCTCTCTCTCTCTCTCTCTTTCTCTCTCTCAGCCCCGCTCTGACTGGTTCTATCTTTTCTGCCTGGCCTCCCTCACTCTCCTTCCTCTACCATGCCTATGTCTCTACTTGTCTGCTTCTCCTAATCCCCTCTTCCTCCCATTCCCCACTCCTGTACGTAGGTTTAGCTGACGTTTTCATGCAGTGGCTTTAGCTAAGTGCAAACAGTGAAATAAATGACAGCCGCGCTACAAACAGCCAGCACCTGCTGTGCCATGGTCCCGCATCCATCTTGACACTAGTACGGTAACTGAAGGCAAATTTTGCAAAGTACAGCCAGGGGAGCGGTATGTTCCTATGTCTGTTCTTAGAGTATACTGTCTAACAACATGTCAATGATAGTATTTGGGGCTTTCTCCAAATACCACTGTAAATATAATTTTTAGCTATTTTAAAATAACTTCATATTAGAACAAAGTACATATTTTTAGTTTCTTTAGTCCTGTATGACTAAACTGAATATCTTTGGGTTGTGGACAAAACAAGACATTTGAGGACGTCATCTTGGGCTTTGGGAAACAGCACTGTTACTGTTTCTTACTTTTAAGCCAAGATTGTTCTATGTTTTCCCACTCACCATATCCAAAAATCAGTCTGCAAAACACACACCCATAGGCCGATCCATTTTTACCTTTTAGAGAACTGCAACTGCTTTGCATTTTGCCACATCTGTGCTCTTATCACTCAACATTCGAGGTGCATTTTGTCATTTTGTAGTGGACAATACAGTTTATCAACATTCTGATTGAGGTTTGGAAAGCACCATAAAATAGCTGATGCACTCTTCAGTCTGGCGATTTCCTGAGCTAGAAGCCAGTGCTAGTAACACATTTGGGAGGAAAGCAAGGTAGCCATTTAAATAGATGTAAGCACACACAGCTATAGGGTCTGTTGCCACAATGCGGACAATACAGGAGGGCCCAAAGACCTGAACACACACACACACACACACGCACACACACACACACGCACGCGCAAACACAAACTTGCACGTACTTTTGGTAAACAGCACGCTTCCTGCCATTACATAGAATGAATATATCAGAAGGCACATAAAAGGGAAAAGAAGGTGAGTGTTTGTGTTTGTGTGCATGTGTGTGTGTGTGTGTAAACAGTATGGTGGTGGTCATAGTGATAAGGCTTCCGTTCTACTGTTGGTTCAGATCCTGTGTGACGCTCTAGATAAGAGAGCCCATACTGTGTTTATACACACACACACACACACACACACACACACAGTGGAGCCTGAAGGGATCATCGCTCCACAGTCAACAAGGAAATCAACACTCTTGCCAGAACAGACTTCTGGGATTGGCGTAGCACGAACTGTACTCCAACGTTAAGCTACCGTGGGGCCAGGCATACACCAGGTGCACCAAGTGAGAAAATCAACACCAGCATAAAATAAGAGGTGATTGTACGCTGCAATCTCTACTTTGTGTTCCAAATCAAATCATGAGACAAAAAACTATTTTCCAAACCTTTTTGCATCTGTAGATCCACTTCTGGGATGCTTGTAAAGTAAACATTGTTCACAGAAATTTGATATGGATATTGAGTTATTTGTTGTGGACTTTCTTCAAGTTTTCCAAGTGAGACTTTAAAGACAATATAAAATGGCGAAATACTCCACTGCATAGTGAGCAAGTGATCAATTCACAACACAGCCCTTGTCTTAGAAAGGATGGTGTGTTCTGAGTGCCGCAATTGTCCTTTCGGCAGCGGTAAGCAGCTGGGTGCCTGATTGGTTTTATTGAGTAGACTTTCGGTGGGCTGTTTGGGCTGTGAATAGAAGGACCCAGAACTGGTGTTAGGAAGAGCTGGAGGATTTAAGTGGAGAACGGGGCTATTTGCTGTGAATTCCCTAACTCTCAATTTCTCCCCTGTCTCCCCAGTCCAAGGGGGCCTGTTAGCAGACTCTTCTGAAACTTAGTTTCAGAAGACTTCTCTTCAGGGCTTCCCAACATGCCCTTCTCCTCACAGCTGTGAATAAATATGCAAATTAAATTCTGACTATCCAATTACTCCCAGTAATGCACAGTATAACACCAGCGTTTTCATGCTTTATCTATACTGTAGGCCAGAGGCAGTGTCAGGAATTGTTCTTGTTGGAGGTGATTTAACTGTGTTGCTTAGGAAACTAAACCACTTCATGCATCGCTGGTGCAGACATGTGTGGTTGTCACATCCATCCAGGTTTTCCTTGTATAATTCTGGATTTTAGTCATCTTTTTTGGAAAATAATACATCCCATTTAATTGAAATTTTCAGTATGCAACCATTTTTGGGTGTTGGGTATACCATGCTGTTGGGTGTAGCATGCTGTTATGGAACGATTTTCTAGTCTATTATGTACTATTATATACTGTAGTCATAAAATCTTTAATGTAATAACCACTAATCAATAAAAAAATACACTACCCTGTTTGTGTAACCTGGGAACAGGTCTGGGGTACCATGTGATGGCTCCAAAATGTTATTTTCTCACCATTTCGACCTATTTTGAAGTGTGTTGTGTTCTAGACATGCAGCGTTGCAAAAATAGAATACAAATCTGAATCTGGACTATCAGCAGATATTTACATTGCAGTATACGTATACTGTAAGCCAGCTCCCACTTGTGCAAAACAATAAAACGGAAGCACCCAGGAGAAACAGCCCCTTCCTTTCAAGTGTTTGTTCTGGTCTTGAAAAGCAGAGATGTTGATGGGTATCGGGGGTATTGATGGGTATAGGCCTGCTGTAGCGCTGACATGACAAGAGCACTGACCTCCAATTTCATGGAGAGAGAGCAGACACACTTGGTTACTCGACAGTGGACGAACAAATGAATAGAGAGAACAGGCAAGGAGGGAGGGAGGGAAAGAGGGATGAAGAGAATGAATTGAGAGAGAAGGGGTGAAAAGACAGGAAAGTGAAAGGGGAAGGAGAAAAGAGATAACAGCCAACAGACAATTTAAAGATTAAAAAGAAAGGGAAGAATGGAGGAAAAGAAAGAAGACAGGGAACAGTGATTAATAGAAGGAGAAAGAGAACAATCGAGCAAGGGCGAAACAGACGGGGGGAGGCAGCCGGGTCTACAAGCAAGGCTAATGAGATCTGATATGTGAGAAACTGCGACAGAACAATAACACAAAGCACAAACATCCAAGAACTGATTCAGCACAACGCAACACACACACACATATACACACACACAAAAATACGCACAGCATGGAGTGGTAAATGGAGCGGGGAGCAGTGCTCCCCAAGGGACTGGGCCTGAAAGACATTTAGCAGGAGGAGAGAAAAGTGAAGAGATGAGGGTTAGAAAAGCTGTGCGCGCACACGCACACACGCACGCTCGCACACACGCACGCACGCACGCACGCACGCACACACACACCAGCTCATCTGACATTTAATCCGGTACACTTTACCATACTTACATGATTTTTAATGGAGAGGTAATTAGAGGTAATTAAGCTCAATAACCTGTAACCTCTCTCCCTCTCTCCCTCCCTCTCTCTCTCTCTCTCTCTCTGCACCAAGTACAGCCTCATATACAGATATCCAGTTTGTCTTGATCTCATTTAAACTTACAATTCATTACCAAGTCCCCGCCTGGAGGCAGGGTTCATGTGTATGTGTGTGTCTTTGCACTAATCGTACTGTTAGTCTGGTTGTCTGATCACATCAGAGAAGATCGGAGTGTCAGTATGTGTGTGTGTGTGTGTGTGGGTGAGAGATATAACAGCATCTGAATAAACAGTGACTGTATGACGACAGCAAAATATAATGAAGGGCAATGAAGGTTAATAGCAACGCGGAGAAGGCTTAATACCATTTCGGAACACACACAATCACACCCACACACACACTCAGACGCATAACATTATCACACTCATAGACATGACAGAAAATGGTGGCATACTTTTACTAACACAACCACACACATATACACACACACTGTTACAAATGGACAATGACATTTCAGAGGTTAATAATGTGCTCAAATGCTTTCTGCTTCCAGTCATTTGTCAACACCGGTTTCATAAGATGGACAGTTTGCTGATTACGAGGAACTGGCATTTTACACAGTCGAAGCCATTCATTATTAATAGCTATCACAGAATTATGGAGAAGAGACAGCGTTATAGAGGGGAGAGAGAGAGAGGGATGGAGAGGGAGGGGGCACGGCAGATGGAGATGGCATGAAGGGAGGCGGCAATAGACAGGGCTTGTGACATCGTTTTTCCATTCAATGTTGCATCCTGGCCACTTCCCGGGTCGTTTCAGTATATACGGTAGTTTTTGTTAAATTACGATAATTTCAAAGTCGCTGTAGGATATTGCTATATTTTCCATCAGCCAACACTTGACAATTCAGCCAACTCTGACAACTTAAACCAAGACCAGGATCTAAAACTCAGCCGATAAGGGATTGATTCACAGGAGGCTTGTGGCACTTTCGCATCATAAAACATTTGATTAGAATGTGTGACACCATCGACAGGATTGGATTACAGAGGCTACCGCGGTGCTAATGCAGCAGAGCTGGCCGGCGCCTGCAGGACGGGGGCTCGGTGCTGTTCTTCCTGACTAACAGCACTGTGTATCCTTCCTGCTGGGAAGCTGATGGAGGACACACCTACCGGCCGGCCGCGCTAAGTGGTCATCATACATACAGAAAAATACACATACACACACAGACACACACACACATACACACAGACACATGTACATACAATGAGACAACACAGACAGAAAGGACAGACAAGCACACACACACAAAAATAAGTGTCAACACATACAATCACATAAAACACATAAGAAACAGGGAGAGAGAGAGAGACAAAGAGAGAGAGCGAGAGAGAGAGAGAGAGAGAGAGAGAGTATGACAGGAAACACTTAAGGAGCTTCACTGGACAAACTGGGGTTGTGACAGGACAATATAAAGTAATGGCCATATGACCACCACCATCAGCTACTGCAAATTTTTTTTTTTTTTTACATTTTTATTCCTTAGGTTACATTTCTGAGGGGAAATGGGAGAGGGCTGTGTCACTGGACCAGGCTGCAAACAAATACAAATGTCCTTTCAATCTGGCATATCAGCTCACAGCGTCTTTAAGACATAAGAAACTAGAATCAGAATCAGAATCAGAATGACTTTATTCCACCAAGTGCATTTACCTTTATGTAGTCGGAATTTGTCATGGTAATTATTGGTGTGTATCTACAAACAATTAGCATAAAAAATGAAAATAATAATAATAATAATAATAATAATAATAATACAATTAAATAGAATAAAAAGTAAAGTAAAAGAATGTTTTTTAAATTGCCAAATATACACAAATAGCCGAAAAAAGCAAAGTTGTTGTCAGCCATTACATTTGACATAATTAGTTGACAACGTTTTCACGATTTTTTCAGCATAATGACTGAACTATATGATAGGCACTGCTTTAAACAATTTACTACAACCTTATTTAGGCAGCAGGTAAACAAGTACTGAGCTCTTCAGGAACCAGACTGAGATGGAAAATAAATAAATAAATAAGATAAATGTAGCTGTAGGCAGCAATACGCGGGGTCCAGGGTTATCAAAACATCATCTAGGTCGCTTGTTCTCCATGTCCAAACATTCTGGATCTTGCTCTTAAGTCTTGCTGTCAAACTGGTCTTCGCCGTGTATATCTCACGCGGTGATGCAATGATGTAGTGACGATTCTCTCGGAGCAACCAGGGGTCTGCAGAGAGATCACGTGACCGTTTCAAAGATGGGAAACTGTTTTTTGGGCAAACTTGGGCAAAGGCATGTCGGGACCGCCCCGGATACACATCTCAAGCTGTGGATGCATGGGATCTACGTCATCCAGACACTACTGACGTCATTCCTTCATGAATGAAAACAATAGGCAGTACATGCGCGCTTGACCCCATTAATAATAATAATAATAATAACTTACTTACTAATAACCGATACTAATAAAAAGAGATGAGTGTAAAGAGCATCCTATCAAGCCTCACTGGATCCAAGCAAAGCATTAACACCTAGAGCAACCTACTGTACAACACCTTGTGCCAAGGAACCCAGCAGACAAAACCTTCTCCTGAAAAATACAACAATAATAATAATAACAACAACAACAACAACAACAATAATAAGTAACAGAGAACTAATTTAGAAAAACTAATCGAGAAAAATGGCCATTCTGCTTCTCCTGCATGAGTATAACTGTGACCGCTCTCAATAATACATTATTTAAAGGTGTAATAATTGGAATTAGTATCAAATTGGATCTCTCTCTACACATTGAAATACACTATGACACCGCTACAGATGTTTGGCTTAATTGTGCTTAATTACTTTCACTGACTGTAAAGTAAAATGCTCAGCTACTGTGCTGTAATTGCACTCTTTTGTCTGTATTGACAAAGTCAGCTCTGTCTATTGGCTCTGTCTGTCTCTCTGGACACTATTTCCTGTGAATGTAGTTCAATGTGAACTGTGAAACATGCTGCACACTACAACAAAAAAAGTCCCTTTCTTTTGCATCATAGAAATGGCAGCAAAAGAAAGGTCTAGAACTACAATTAATGTTGGTTTCACAAGATGGAGAGCTCTCAGGAAATAAAACAATCCAAGTTGGATTCTGCCATGGCATTCTTGGCTTGCTTTGGTCTCTTTGGTATCAATAGTTATGACAACCTACATTAATCCTACAGTGAATAAAATCAAAATCTCTTACATCAAAAATCCAGGGTGGCTGACTCCCATACTTTTGGCGCGAGACACGCACTTCCAGGTTCTGTCTCATGCTTTCACGCTACCAAAACAAGTCAAATTAAAGACGCAACAAAACCGGTCCAGATTAAACTAATTTTCATGTTTTTGAGCACAGTAATATGCGATTGGTCCACAAACCTTTCCGAGAGACCTTTGATTGACTATCTGTCTTTAAGAGACTAACCATAGATACCTGTAGATAGATAGATAAATAGATAGATAGTGGGGATGGACATGATTAGTCGACTAATCGATGAGTCGACTCGGGCAAGGGCGTCAAGTAGCTGATAGGCTTGTGCTGATTTGCGATCGGATCGTATACCAACGATCGAAGCGATGATCGGTGATTGGTTTTTCCTACGCCAATATTCAGGCGATTTTTTTAAACTATATGAAGATGTTATAAAAATAATCTCAAGAATCTGCACCCATACTGTGCATTTAGAGTGTTTCTAATGGAGGGCAATGGACGGATATGCCGCTCCGTGGGGCTCAGCAGACTCTCCTCAGAGCTCCTCGTCATCCTCCGCATTCATTTTTAAATATAAATCTTTTAAATCAAATGTTCAGACTCTTTAATAAATGTTTATTCATGTAAATTTTAACTGTATTTCTTGCAGAATGCTTAAAGGTTTGATTATTTCAAAGCTCCGTCAGACGCTGAGCCAGTCTAAAGATGAATATTCAAAATCTTCAATCCAAATGAAATTCTAACGTCAATAATAATAAATAAATGCTAAACAGAGAATAAATTATTTAATAAAAACGAATAAATATACTACAACTCCTATTACTACTAAGGATGTTATTATTAAGGTAATAAAGTCCCCGAGATGCGACTCTGCGGCGCGGCCTGCTCCGCAAGGCGCGTCAATGCCCCGGGATGGTCATCTTGCAGAGAAAAAATATTCTTAACCCCCCCCCCAACCCCACACCAAAATAAGACACCCTCAATGCCCTCTATGAATGCTTCTCAGATTGTGCGGGTGAGTGTGTGAGTGCGTTTCCACGCTGCTCCGCAGGATCCAGCGCTCCTCTGGGCGACCGATGCAGCTGTGATCGGCGCACCAGCGATCTGCGTTCCGCTGTGCGTCCCCGTGCCCGTGTGAAAAAAAAGCAGTGTGTTTATATTTTAGATGGAGGTTATTCATTTTACTCAGTTTCCTTATGGAACAAAACCAGCACCGTGCGTAATGGGAACACTTTCTCCATCACTCTCTTACCTATGTTAGTCCTCGACCACTAAAAAAAATGAAAATGCCCATCCCTGATAGATAGATAGATAGATAGATAGATAGATGATAGATAGATAGATAGATAGATAGATAGATAGATAGATAGATAGATAGATAGATAGATAGATAGATAGATAGATAGAATTACAATATATTGCTCTCTTTAATGTTCCTCTTTGATGTCCTTTGTGCCCATTCAATATGGAAACATTTTAATGCACCGTTTATGAGAAATCTCAAGTTAAAATCACATCAGAGCAAACCGAACCCCCCCCCCAAAAAAAAGAATAATAGCTTTGCTGAATATATAATAAAATAATAAATTACCCTCTTAATTCAGTCCTTATCTGTGCCTATGCACAATGTGGAGTGATTGTATTGTACCATTTTTTACGTGACATAAAATATATACGTGAGGTAGTTCTCAAGATATTGCCTACTGTAAGATTAAATTAGGCTCTGAGGAGGCATCGGTTCCTTAACATCGCTTAAACGTGTTGTTATCACTTCTAAATGATGCTATGACAGAAGATGATCCCACACGGGGGAGTAACTGACTGTCCCAATACAATCATGACACTGATTTTTAGGAGGCCAACTATCGCATTTATAATTCATGTTTAAGTGTTTTGGAGTAAGGACGAGATGTGAAGCAGAATTCTTGGAAAAATGCAACAAACACAACCTTTTAATTTATATTTTTATTTTTATTTGTATGAAATGATGGTTAATACAGTAAAAATGGGAAATATGGTAAATGTGGTATGATTTTGAGCATTTTGATTTATGAATCTATTTTTGACAACCTGAGAACAGGTGAGCAAGAGGCTGCAAAATCACTGTTCTAAATAACATGACTCATAAGACGTCATCAAACATGACGTCTGCCTTTCCCAAATAATATAATATGATATTATTAGACATAGACTCATGGTTCCATCGTGATTTCTCTCAAATGAATGAGTCTGCACTCAGCACTTCAGTGCAGGCCTCTGTGTAACTGTCGCAGCGGTGAGTCTGTGCGTTCCCTAGTAACACTCAGCCCCAAGGTGTTTTCTTTTTCCGAGCTCCCAGCACTTCATTACAATTTAGAACTCCTCTAATGTGTATTAATGTCTTGCTGTCTGATCTATGAACCCGCCAGCACCGGGGGGGACGGGGACGCAAATGATCTGTGCTCAACTCTTTAGTTGTTTGATAGCAACTTAAAAAGGGTTACGGAAATCAATGGACCCAGTTCCAGCACAAGAAAAATTCCAAATTTGAAAAGCTTGCGATCAAATCAGGCCTTGACAGAGAAGATTGTGGGAAATCTTTATTTCGTTCTCACGTCGAGAGAGTTGCGAGGTCTGTTCCTCTGTGCGGCAGAGCGGTAAAACAGCACCGGAGAGTTGGTGAGTTAAAATGTGGGACTTTATCGAGATGCACGTCGACCACGGCTTTCGGGAGCTCAAATCTGTCGCACTCTTTTCTTTCTCTTCCTCCCCGTTCCCTGCTGCGCTCACCTCCCTCCTCCATCCCTTCGTTCAGCACAAATCCAACGCACCTCAATGAATAAATTACTAGCAGCCGACTATACTGCACATATGGAGGAAGACGGAGGGGGGGATAACGGGCGAGAGAGAGAAACAGAGAGACACAGGGAGAGAGAGAGAAAAACAGAGAGACACAGGGAGGGATGAGGGAGATGAGGGAGTCTGAGGAGATTGTGAACGGATGGGGGGGGGTGGGTTAAGAAGAAGAAGAAGAAGAGAGGGAAGAAAGAAGGAAAGATAGTGGTGATAGGAGTGATAGAGAGAGAGAGAGCCAACATGGTCTCAGTCGTAATGTATTATGTATCAGTACGAGCCAACAAGGACAGCACAGCATATGGAACACTGTATTATCATGCGCTCTGGTGTTTTGTTTATTCGTGTGTGTGTGTGTGTGTGTGTGTATGCTGGTATTACTGTACATTATGTCGAGGTTAAGTTGAGGTTAATTCGCTTATCATACAACAGCAAACACACAAAGATTAACATTAGTTGTGGCGCGAAGCAGCGCACCTGAAAACCTGAAAACCTGAAAACAGGGAAACAGGGAAAGATCAAGGTCATGTAGAAAGGACGGGAAATCGGAGAGATGGACGACAAAAAATAATGTGCAAAGGAAGAAGGGAGAGATGAAGATATACAAGAACATTATTTTGACATCGGGAGTATTTTAATGACATACTGATGATAAAACACAAAAATGCCATTTTGGCGTCCTCCCGATCAGAGTTCCACAACCTCTATTTTGAAGGAGCAGAACTATAATTCATTTGTTGGCAGTAACTTCCTGTTATGGTGGATGAATTTAGAAAAAATACAAATTGTAATGTAATTGAATGTTTGTGGGGATGAAAGAGGTGCCATTCTCCATATTACAAGTCAGTGTCGCACCAAAATGATTCTGAAGATGTTCTTTTAAGGTAAAAAAGTTACATAATGTTGCTTTAACCCTGCATTATCCTAATGGAGAAAGACATGTCACTTAAAAGACATTTTTTTAAGGATACAGAGCTTAACCCAGTTCCAGGAGAACACACACACACACATACACACACACACACACAGATGTAGAAAAGGCAGCATTAGTAAATTAATAAAATATGAAAGGAAAAGAAAAAGATGTGGACATGTGCACAGGTCAAAATAAAGACTGAAAAATAAACTGAATAAGACCGAAAAATGTGTGTGTGTGTGTGTGTGTGTGTGTGTGTGTGTGTGTGTGTGTGTGTGTGTGTGTGAGAATGTGTTGAGTGAGAAGCAGTGGGTGGACTGAAGTAGGGATATGTGTGTTTTCTTGGTTCTTGATTAAACTAAAAGGTCATGTTGATAAT
>OMKR01044762.1:6023-18562 GCA_900302355.1 Cyttopsis rosea | reverse complement strand
TAATAGGTTTTGTCATAATAGTTAAGTTTCTTAAAGATAGAGGGAAATGTTTGGCTGTGGGTAGGTTAATCCCATAAGGAACATTGTACATTTTAAAGGTTCTCAAAACACATCAATAGTTTTGTTTTTGAAAACCATTCTGTCTACATCACATTATGAGACTGAGGGACAAGCTGAAGAATACAAGAGTAACTTGATAACAAGAGTTGTGGCACTTAAAGTTTCCTCGCAAAGTCTACACATCTTGTCTTCATGGATGTGAGATTTTTACATCATTGACTGATGATAATGACTTAATTGCTGACTGAACTAGGAGTTCAAGAAGGTGTGTCAATTCGGTATGAATGGCATGCGAGGCACTAAAATGTAGAATTCCAGTGTTCACTCTAGCCTTACAAGTTAATGTGCATACATTAACATCGTCATTAAACAAGGTAGCCTATATTGTCATTCACATTTTAACCTACAAACCTAACTAACCTATTCTACCTAAATCCTGAACCTACAATGCTGAAAACCCAATGTCGTTGGTTAGGTATGCACTCATAACCCATGGAAAACACACCTATAAAGTGTGAATAGATTGAATGCCACACAAACAATAGCTTCTTTATCTATTGTATGAACATGATCTTGGATATAGCATTTGGCCATTAATTCAAGCTTCTTTGGTTCTCTTCAAAGTTTACTCTTTTTTTTATTATTTTGGATATAACTAATTTCTCTGGTACTAGAAAATAATGACTCACTCTATAGTGGAGCACATAGGTACAACATATTTTTGGATTTTAACTTGTAGTCTCAAGGCATGCCCTTGCTGCGTGCACTATTCTATCAAGGGTTTTCTATAAAAGCTAAATTCTCAATATGGTTTTGATTCTCCAACAGAACTCTGCCGCATTGATGAGCCACTTTGCCTGGATGACAACGCTGCCCTCAGCTTTGAGGCTATCCGTAGTATCCACAAGCAGATGGATGATGACGAAGATGGCAGTGTCGACGTGGTGGAGACAGACGGGGTAAGTAACAGCCTAGAAAGTCAGTTGACCATTTGTTTGTGTCCTACATAATAGGTTGTTGAGGAGGCTTGTATTGTTATTGTCAGCCTTTGTCTCTGAAGGATCGCTAAACGAGATATCATGGCAAATAGGCTTGTTTAATGCTACTCTTGTAAGCTTCTTAACTCACCAAGACTAAGTAAAGAATTATGCCCCATCCAAACTTAGTGTGAGGTAAATCAGAGTCAAGAGTTCAATATATCTTGTAGCTGTTTGTGGACAGTAGTCTGTTCGGGAGTTGGTTCATGCAAAAGAAAAGCAGGCAGTTTCTCCAGTGCAGCCCTCTCTGTGGTTTTTAGAGTTGGCGTGCAGTGAACACTCACATCAGTTGTGGCTTTGAGCCAAGAAACTGAATGCTCAGAATGGTAAATGGCACTTCAGACAATGGCCCCCGTTTGTCATTGTGTTCTCTTGATAAAATAATGAGGCGGGTAAATGTTGGAAATCAGCACCTGGCTCCTTTCAAGCAAGCAGTGTCAGCCCGGTGGGATCTGGATTACTTGGACAGTCTTCTAAATCTCATGTACAGTGCATTTCGCCAACACAGATAATATGATGCAACTGTCTAAGGCAAGCAATTTAGATGCTCTATTCAAAGGTTAAAGGAATATTACATTAATAATATACTATCCTTCAAATGATTACCATAGAGAAACATTGGGCTACATTTGGTTGAACGTATTATCATAATGATCTAATATTGACCACTGAAAGTCGATAGGCAATAACATTAATTGCTGTCATGTCCTAAACCTGTAGAAACAGAAGCGGCAGGGCTGTCACAATCATCAAATTTTAGTTGACGATTTATTGTCATACAAATAATCGTGATTAAGCATTGTCGATTTTGTTGATCTTGTGCAACTATCATAATATAAGCTCATAAAGGAGGAATAATACACACTTACCATATTGAAGAGCCTGTTATTGGCATTGAAAATTGGAAGATAAAAATTTGGGTAGACAGTTAATTTGCCACTAAAATGAGGGAAACACAACATTTTATTTGTTGCTGTAATATTTCTAACATTGTCTTAAAATTCCCCTGAGATTGTATCAAATGTATCAGTTTTACAAAATGATTGTGATCTCCTCCAACTATTGCAATCAGGCGATTATGTAATAATTGTGACAGCTGTAATTTACAAGTCAATAAAGTTAAACTGAATTCCAGCGCTCTGGAATCAGCTGCGACAAGACTGTGTGTGGACTGAAATGAAGCGTGCTTTCACTCTAGAGAGAATGGCTGAATCATCATGAAGTAGACTATCCACCTATGTAGAATGACATGGCACTTTTGTTTTGTTTGGGAATCAAGCTTCTTTGTTTTTAACACATTACACACACACTGTTTAATGAATCCAAGAGAAAGGTATAATTGTCAATTTAAGGTAAAAGTGACCGTTCGGGGCCATTAAATCTAAAGTAGAAAGTGGACATGCTCAAACATACAGATTTCTCATATCCATCGTTAGTGCACAGTCCAGATGTTTATAGTGTACGACCCTTTTTCAGTCCTAAATCTGAAACCTCACAACAAAATATATATACAATGAAAATGTATACAATGTGCCCGCTTTTCAATTTTAAGCACAATTTAAAAGACCATTTACCACACAGTCTTGATCTGCCTATTGGCTTTGTTTTAACAAGGTTTAAGTCATTTGTTACGCAATGGTAATATTACTCCAACAACATTATTTTAACACAACAGTGTTGCACAAGCGAGAACAAATTTGCTTTGACCATCTCAAGCACTTTTATCACCAAAATTCTGTTGACGACTTAACCTGTCAATCATCCCATTTCCCCCAGTTCCTGAGGGAGGATTTGAACTACCACGACCCCAAGACCAGGCACAACAGCTTCCACGGGGATGACCAGCTCATCAGTGTTGAGGATTTGTGGAACACGTGGAAGGGTTCTGAAGGTACTGCACTGGAAACCGGAGCCTCCTTTTAGCGACGACTGCACCAGGCAGAGCGTGCACTGTGCATCTAGTTTCCATAAATTATTCTCATTCGCAGACCACAACTCTAGCACTGCATACAGCAACCTACTTTCATCTGCAGTCTTTTTTTTTTGGAGGGGGGGGGCATGTACTCGAGTACTGTGACTTTACTGAAATTGTACTCAACTACAAGTAAACTACTGATTTTGTATTGGTATTGGTTACTTTTTAACCGTTGGTTTAAAGTACACACAAATACAGATAAATAAAACCAAAGATACAGATGGAGAAGTAGCCTACTAAGAATGTTTTATTGAATAGTAGTTCATACTTAGTATAAACTTCTCCCAATGCATTGCAAACAAACAGCCAGAGGAGGAAGTATGGAAAATATTTGGAACCAGCTTACCGAAAACCCTTTCCTTATTTGTCATTTTTGGAAAAATTCTGATTAAATCGATTACATAGTAGAATCAATACTTGCATACAGTAAAATTACAGACTTGAAAAATACTGAAGTACACAAAAGTACTTAATCACAGTGAGTAGGTAGGTGCTTTTGGTCTACCACTTCCATTTCCTACACACCGTGCGGTTTAGACTCTCAGTCCCGGGACTGCCGGGTGTCACATCCTTCAATTTGCGTTATGATTCTCTTACAAGTGGCCTCAGACAGGGTGTTCTTTATGTAATCTTCACTCGCCCAACAAGCCAGCAGTTTATCAGCCGTCATGTCAGCTACAAGCAAAATTAAGCAGCAAACAATGTGCAGACCACATATCAGGTGTAGGCTGAGGGGCATCATTGAGTCTGTCAACATGACTCCTGCATACACACACATACATCTGTATGTGTGTGTATGTGTGTACACCTTCTTTGCCGTATCTCCATTTGGCTGGCCTGTTGTGTACTCTCAAGTCCTGCTGAGTTCAAACCATTTCCTAGCACTTGTTTTTTTTCTCCACACTATCTCTCCTGGCCTCCTGCCCCTCTCCATCTAGTTCTCTATGCCATACGCTGCATTGCAGCCTCTTGTCAGGGCTCAGGAGATTCTCTGCAAGAAACCAGGCCTCTGTTCAGGCCTGAAGCGTATTAGCACAGGCAACACGAATTGTTGTCTCCCTGCCAGAGGCTGTTTTGAGTGGATTTTGCACACTGTTTTTAAGCAATTTGTTATGTGAGGTGATGCCGCTCAAATAATTTAAGATCGATGTGCACACGTGTAAAATATTGAGTAGAATAGTATGATGTAGCCTGATGAATATAATTTCAATAATTTGTAATAATTGTATGTGTGTGTGTTCATGTATTATAAACAGTATACAACTGGACTATCGATGAAGTTGTGGAATGGCTCATCACGTACGTGGAATTGCCTCAATATGTGGAAGCGTTTCGCAAGATGCAGTTTAACGGCAGTGCCATGCCCAGGTAAGTTATTTACTTACTGCTTATTACTTCATTAGCTTTTTAAAATGAAATATCTACTCTGGTTCTCTGCTCTGTTGTTAGAAAACTGCTTATTCTAATGATGTAGTCCTAAGATATTGCTCATTCTATGCTCTACCATGACTATATGTACCTCTGTCTGTAAAATGCCTACAATACATTCTTTTTTGGTGGAATTTCTCTTTTCAGTTAACCATTGGTGTTGTCACAGTTTGTACACACTTTTATGACTTTTTAAGTTTTCTGATAAACTTTCACGCTTTTGTTAATATCTTTGTTGTTTTACATTTCTGTTCCCCCCCAGATTAGCTGTGAAGAACGTCACTTTGACAATGGCTATTCTGAAGATTCTCGATCGCAGTCACGTCCAAAAGTTGCAGCTCAAATCTCTTGATACTGTACTTTTTGGAGCACCACTTAGTAAGTTAAGCGATTCTACTTTAAGCTGTTAACAAATATATTAAATCAATGAAAACCCTTAAAATCCAGTAAGATACTGGAGTATTTCAGACATTATGTGTTAAGTTTCCTTTTTTAGACGACCCATTAGTGATTACAGGTGACAGACATAGCCTCAAACTGTCATATTACTAGGGGTGGCATAATTTCAATATTTGATCATTCTAATGAAATATTCCAATCATATTTGATTAATCAAATTTTGGTGATTTCAGGGGATGCGAGATGGGTTTTCCTGTGAATGCATTATAGTCTGTACACTGTGTTATTCAAACAGGTGTTACTTAACCTCTTTAGCGCCACAAACCCGTCAGCGGGTCCACGGCGCAGTCCGTCTTTGACGAACTCTTGCGAGATCAGGTTGTATGCTTCCGGTATCAACAGAAACTAGGCGAGCAGGCCTTTCCGTAGCTGTGTAGCACGTCATGGTAACTTGCTGGAAGCGGGCGTAACATAGCCCCAAAGTCGGCGATCTTTTTTGACAAAAGTAAATGGGCTTGACTATTTTCAGGTCCCTTGACCTCTCACATCAAGATATCTGAATGAAACTGGGAAACTTTACCTATTGTGACCTATAGGATAATCACAGCCTCATGAAACTCTAGACCCAGAATCTAGACACCCAGACCATTCAGAACATGTATGGGATGTCCAGGTACATTGAAGATAAGTGGGTTTTTCTGAGCCATTTTTAGAAAAAAGTGCTTGTCATCCAATTGTCCAAATTGTGAAATTCACACAAATCTCTTAATTTTCAAAAGTTATTGATGTTGCATCACAGCATTACGTTTTCTAAAGTGTTTTTCAAGGTAATGAGGTCTTCAGGTGGTCTTTTGGGGGGATTTTTGACCCTTTTTTCCCATTCCCGAGAAAATGTACCAAAGCTGTATAATTGATGGTATCAACGCACAACTTGGTGCAGCAACTAATTGCACATAATTGAGTATGGGAATGGCATCATTAGGCATGAGGATAATGTTTAAAGCCCCTTTACACTCAAAATATTAATAATTTTATCAGATATTATGTTTAATACCTTTTAATTGATAGAAAAGCTGCATCTCAAATTATTCCTTAGGGTCTCAGCTTTCTGAGACTGCTGACCAACACCACCCCACCCAAACTCCAACCCCTCCACCTCACTCAGAACCCAAGAAATGGGCCTGGAATTTAAAAGGTTAATAAGCTAGACCAAGACCTGGCTGGTCACTGAAAGGGAGGATCTAAACCAGGGGTCTCAAACTCCAATGACCTGATGGCTACTAGCAAAGTTCTTCTCACACCGCTATTTCTTAATAATTATAAAATAAATAATTATATAAAATGATTTAAAAAAATGTAAAATTAAATAAATGATAATAAAAGGAACATGTAATCATAAAAAAAATCTGTTACTGTATATTCTATTTGATTCTGTTTTAAATTCTATATTTATGTTATTTTACACCTTGAGTAAAATTGTGTGGATTAATTACAGATTGTGATTTGAAAATTAATTTGCGTGCCAGATTTAATAATATATTATTAACACTTGAATGGGCCACATTAAATTGTGTCGCGGGCTGAATGTGGCCCCCTAGCCTGTAGTTTAAGACCCTAATGTAAACATTAATGGTATCTAATGTAGTGATTAGTTGTTAAATCTTGTTAGCTGTAAAATCTGGAACGTGGTTTTCTATTCCTGGGTTAGTCGGTTGATTTCTGATCATAATAATAGACAAATTATCACCGTATATTGGAGATCACTATGTTGATGAGACAACCTTTTAACTTATGTTACAGATTCTGAATTCTAAACTTGGAAGTATTGGACGAATCAGGTAGCGATCCAGTTGATTGCTTTTAACAGTGTTAGTTTGAACAACTGTATCTCCTCACATAGACAATGCAGGTGAACTTGTGGTTTGTGGTGTAAATGTAATTGACTATATTCTTGTTAAAGCCCCCAATATGCAAGTACGAAGTGACTGAAAGCAAGTACAGTATGCTGTTGATTTAGGTGGAAAACTGAACAAATTACTGGAACTATTTTAGATATTATCAGCTTCAGGCCATCAAGAGAACAGATGTTACGAAGTTGTTATGTCATTTGGCTTTGGACATCGAAGATATATTTAGATACTAGAGCCTCATTAATCCTGGTTTAGTCAACCCTAAAAATATACATAGAATGTGTACATGTTCCAATGTTTATCTTGCTGGTATTTCTTGGCAGATTCCATTGCTAATGAATGGTCATTGCCATATCAACATTATTCATATTTTAAGGAGAAGAAGAAGAAGAATTTAAGATGCATTGAGATTAAAGATTTGCTGAGATTGTCCTTTGACTCCCATACATCATATTGTATTTTTGTGTCTGCGACGCTATGATCTTTTCTTGAAAAAGGCTTTTTAAAGAGCCATGCTTCCTGATACCCCCCACATTACTCCACTACTCTAGAGTTGGTGCCAGCTTTAACTCGGGTCTCTAACCTGATTCTGCTCGAGTCTCGACTGATCAAAAAAGTGATTGAAGACATTCTAGACACACCTCTTTCAGCATTCAGAGACAAACAGACCGCAGCTTCTCTCGCTCCCTTTCTCCGCCATCTCCACCGCAGGCAGCAGTTGCAGAATGTGAGCTATCAGGTTCCTTCTCTTGGCATACCTCCACTTCAGTTCTTCATTGAAACTTTTACACTATTGCATGCAAGACGTGTTTTGACATAAATGCTGCCATGGCTAGGAGGGACGCAATAGATGTTGGCTGGACTGGTTTTCCCTTCTGCAATCAGTCTCAAAATAGAATGTGCCAATAGCTCTCTCTGTGTGTGTGTGTGTGTGTGTGTCCTGTAAAGCAGCATGTTTTTGTGGAGAGCTAAACTTAAAACATGACAAGCCCACCCCAGGATTTTCACTGCAGTAACGGGAGAATTACATCGTGGCGATTACTTATGCAAAATGTTATGAGATTTCAGGTAATTCATGGGAAACGATGCACACAACTGTGGAGTGAAAGGGGACATTGCTGTCTCATAGAAAATTAACCATTTAAAGGGAGATTTCTTACACCACAGAAGTGTGTGTAGTGGCCTGTGTCTGGCATGTGTCATTGTGCATGTGTTTTGTTAAAGAGCCATAACCAGAGGAAGCCATTAGGGAGAGCTGTCTGGCTGTGACAGCCCTTCAAACCCAGGGAGGTCCTCGTAATGGTCACATAGGCAGACTGGGCATAGCAGCAGCATTTTAAGACACATCTCACAATGGATTAATGCTAATGTGCCTGACAAGTGGACACTTGTATAATGGTTAACAGTTTTACCAAACTGGGTCCACTTAGCATTTTCTTTTGTAGCTTGTTTTCCATTAAATGGAACTGTTAACTACAAGTATAACAGAACAAATGTTATTTGGTCTCGTTTAATGGTTAATGAAATGCCACTTCAGACTGCCTAGGTGGCATTACTAAAATGCAGTGATGCAGTATATATGAGCAAATTACATTCACCCCAATTGGTTTATAACTGAGTGAGCCGTTTAATGTGTAGCATTCAAATCTCTAAACTGGCGTAAGATGTTTCTAATTACTAGGTTTGCTAAGTCTTTTAACTAAATGTAACCAGAAACTGTGAATTTGTAATGATCCACATATTAGGGGTACTGACACCAACCACAGCATTAACCCAAAGAAATATTTACAAAAATATATAATTGCGAGCTAAATCCATTTTCAACCTTATTGATCTTTTGTGGCACTTCACTATTGTACACCATGGTGATACAGGGGGCTTTCCAACGTATTCTTTCAAAGCTATAACTTTAGTTCATTTAATTTTAATGTGTTACATTGTTGATAGAAGACAGCCCTCCATTATTGCATAGCTGCAGCTGCAAGGGCGAGCTAGCAAGTAAGTCTACACTAATCCCATCTTTCCCTCCCTTTGTGATCTTTGTGTTGTCAAGATTCAGAAGCGACCGTGGAAAAGGCCTTTGAATGTATTATTAGTCCAAAACTTCCAGCTTCAAAGTAAAGCCGGTCCTTTTGCTCTCAGTGGCTTTAATGTGCAGATGCAACTCACCTGCCAAACATGGACCTGCGTTTGGTTTGGATGTGTAAAGATAAGGCTACTGCTATATACACTCCCCACTCAGTTTCAATCATCTCTGGCCTTATAATGCACCGATTCTTCTACATTAACCACATGCAAAGTAAGTTCTGTGCTTTTAGGGAGATGTTAGTTTATGAGGTGAAAGTGGCTCATGTTTATTTTTCTAAGCAATAGAGGGATTACTATGTAGGTCTCCTTTCTTCTTGGAATGTACTTTTTGATTTTATCGAACACCCAGTACAGCCTTGGCCTGGCATTTCTTTTCTCCCCTGTTTTGACTCGCTCCAGGAAACTGGTCATGTTTTTTATTTTTATTTTTATTTAGTTCCTTCCTACCCACTTGGCATGTTCAAAAGAAGATCCACTCAAGTAGTAAATGGGATTTAGGTTTTTTTTTTTGTTTAATTTAATATACTTGAAGGAAGGATTAAGTAAAGTTTGGTGCCGGCCATGTCTGTCGAAGTTTTGCCTTGCAAATCAGATTAGTCTTTGAGTTGATCAAGAGGAAACGGATCTCGCCGTGCTGTGAAGCGAAAGTTTGGATTGAGATGTCCCATGAAATGAGCCGTTCATTCATGAAATTATACTTGGGTTAGGGTTACTGTTTGGGATTCTGCCTTTAAGTGATGTCAATAGCAGGACATCCAGGAAGCCGTTACAATCCTGCCTCTCTGCATCACTTCAGCATCTTTGTTCCTGTTTTTTTTTTTCAGAATAAACAAAGTAGTATGAATAGTATCGCATGATCATAAATTTTATTTAATGGTGGTACACCTCACACCATGTATTTCCTGGCCTTGGCGTGAATCTTATTCTTTTTGACATGACCAAATAACAATTTAAAGAAAATTGAAATGTCAACAAATTACATTATTTGGGGTTGAATTTTCCTTCTTAAATTGGCCCTTTGTTCAAGCTCTCTGTACATAGGAGTTTTGAAGTGGCTTTGTTGCTAATTATAAATTAATTGTTTGCTGCCTGTCTGTATGGGATTGTCAGGAACTGAACATCTATCAACCCTTAGGAAAACAACATTACGGCAGAGGACACTTGCACCTCATTCCCAAGCCGCATGGGGGACTAACAGGACGAGATTTTGTAGATTCATCACTTTTTCTCTTGTGCAAACATCATACTTCCCATACCATGGCTGTGTTGTGTGGGTAGATCATTAGCATTAGTTACATCACTATCTGATGGCCTTCTTTTAATGTAAAGCACTTTGAGTTACATGTTGTGTATGAAAGGTGCTATACAAATAAAGGTTATTATTTTTAAATGTAGCAGACAAAACATTGACTTGTTAAGTTTGGAGGACCACCATTTAAAATAAATGAAAAGGTAGCTTAACAGTTTTCAATCTTTACCTTTGTAACAGGTGGAAGAAACATGGAGAAACGTGTTTGCCTCATTATGTAATTATCATACAAAAATATTTTTCTCTCCCCCAGTGAATAGACATAACCACTTGAAGGACTTCATGCTGGTTGTGTCGATAGTTATTGGCATGGGTGGCTGCTGGTTTGCCTATATCCAAAACCGCTACTCCAAGGACCACATGAAGAAGATGATGAAAGACCTGGAGGGCTTGCAGAGAGCAGAACAGAGTCTACATGATCTGCAACAGAAGTAAGTGGTTTTCACCAACATTTACACAACATTCAGTTTTCTGTGCTTCTTCCTTGATTAATTCTTTCATGCACACACTTATTTGACGCCTCTTTTGAGAACTGTGTAGCTTTTGTCTTTTTCTTTAGTGTACATTGAACACCCTATATCCATGACTCATATTTCATCCAGTGATCTGCCATCAGTCATTTCTCATAGTCAAAGTATTATGTAAGTTAGAGTGTAATAATAGAATAATGCGGTAATATAATCACTTCAATGGGCCTACTGTATATAGAGCTCCCGTCCCGACCTTGCCTCTATTATTACCCTATGCTCACACCCTATGCTCACACCCTATGGTGATATTAAATATTGTCCCTAAGGACCTCAATCTGCAAATAGGAACTGTGTATTGTGAAACCAGTATTCTAAACCAAGCTTGATTATGCAGTCGTGCTGTTGCCACAACTCTTGTCCTTACAGCAGCTATGGAGAAGACCATTCTCAAGAAAGCAGAAATACTCATACTCGCACAAACTCACACACTTGTGCAAGTCTCAGACACAGTATTATCCTGCATGCACTCGGTTAACATCCAGTAGAAAAAACATTGTTAGATTTGACATCTAACAGCTTTGGTCAATTTGTAAACTTTGGGTCAAAATGACGACAGATATTGACTGCAAAGGGTGACGCTTCTTTATGGTTTGAGAATCATGGTCAAGAGTATCTTGTCCACTGTGTTACTGTTGGCCTTGGATTACACTTTGATTATAGTTATTGATTTACAAATCCCCACCTGGTGTGTATGCTCGGGGGATTGCTTTCCTTTTGTGTGATGCTCTTGTACAGTATGTTGTCACCTAAGTTGGAAGTGTGTTTTACCAGAGTATACCAAGTCCAGCTCTGGCCCTCTGAGACTGTGAAGACGGTGTCTTTTATGGCTTTGCAGCTTGATAGAACAATTAGTGGTAAACACACATTCCCCTGTCAATATTAACTTGGAAGTGACAAGTGTTTCCTGCTAAGCAATGGCTCTTTTCTAATAAAATTTGTCTTCATTTTCAATGAACATGAGGATAGGCCTCACAGTGTGCGGCTACTGAAAATATAAAAAAAAATGTTTACTTGTAGTACTTGGCCAAATGAGTGAAAATGTTGAAGAAACTGAATGTTTAGTCAAGTTTATTTATGTAGTCCTTAATCACAGTATACTGTGAAAAGGGAGCTGAGGAAAGGGGGGTGAGGAATTATTTGTAAGACAATTAATGGTCAACTAAAATTTCATCGTGTTCAGCTCTAGTTGCAATTTTACTGTCATAAGCAGAGATGTTGATGATGAAACTGATCTGTATGGACCTACATTAAGACGGTAAGGCAAAAAATGTAATACATTGCGATAAAATAGGACGCGATACTTAAGAATACTTGAGAACCTAAACAGTATTGGAAAACAAAGACATAAGAAGTGTATTGATATTTGGCTACACCCCTACCTTACATGCCTACAAGCACTTAGTGCTGGGCAGAGCCCAGCGGTGGAGCTGTGGAGGCCCTGTAAAGCATGCACTACATACACAGTAGGGTACTACAGCTACTGGGACAAGAAGCTGGCGTCTGTCCCACAGTATGCGTGTTGGAGGCGGAGTAGCTGTGCCTTTCTTCCTGATCCCCACTGCCAGCTGTTCTCTTTCCAGCCCGTGGCAGTATCGGGTGGCCTGGCCCAGCCATGGCCTCTCTATTGGGAGACAGTGGGAGGAGGCTGCCTCTGAGTGGAACTGGATTTCCTTGGTGCCTTTTACAACACGAGATGGTGTTAAGCATGACTACGTAACATGTCACCTCTAGTGTTAATTCACGCACAAGTGGACTAGGGTGTGATGTTCAGACAGACGCCCAGGACAGTGGACAGAAGGGGGG
>OMKR01044760.1:0-12510 GCA_900302355.1 Cyttopsis rosea | reverse complement strand
GCAGCACCTCGCAGCACCCCGTTCTCCGGAGGAGAATAGGGCTCATGAACTAGCACTCGGATAGATGAGTGAGTCTCTCACTCTCTGTCTGTGTCTCTCTGTCTGTCTGTCTCTCTCTGTCTGTCTGTCTCTCTCTCCATCTGTCTATATCTTTCCATCTGTCTGTGTCTCTCTCTCTGTCTGTCTGTGTCTCTCTGTCAGTCTGTCTGTGTCTGTCTGTCTCTCTCTCCATCTGTCTATATGTTTCCATCTGTCTCTCGCTCCATCTGTCTGTCTCTCCCTCCTCTCTCTCTCTCTAAAACCGAAATATCTGGTCAAGTTTATAACGATAGTCAGTGACATGATGATAATTGGAAATTTAATGTGTTTCAGGATTGGAAGTTGAGTCCACCTTCAGGTATCATGGCAGTCAGAGCATCATTTGAGAAGAACAACGAGATCGGCTGCTTCGCCAAGCTGACCAACACATACTGCCTGGTGGCGATCGGTGGATCCGAGAACTTCTACAGGTGATTTAAACTGTTTTACCGTTCCGTGTTGATATTCTGAGGGTCAGAGTAGACCTGGGCGCTCATAAAATAATCTTTTAATCTTCCTTTGCAAAATATATCTGAGAAACGCATTAGTAATGTGGACATTCTGACCTAAGGCTGGGCGATATGGCGAAAATATATTTTTAAATATAGAAAACAGTTGTATGTCATGATGCATTTTAAAAACACCTTTATTAGTGGAATGAAATTGTCCGAAATAAACACTAGTCTTAAAATAAAAATATGCATTGTAAAAAAAAAAAAAAAAAAGTTACAATAAAACCTAACAGCATTTAGCATATAGGGGTAAAAATCTAGACAATATGCTAAACATTATATTATAATTAACATGGCACAGCACTCGTAATGTACCGTAAGTAAGAAGTCGGCCAAAATCAAAATAAATAATACAGTTTGTGGGGTTGTCACATATTTTACACAATGAATATTTACCGGCTGCTTTGGGTCAGAACTTAAATATCCCCAAAAAACGCGTTGTCAACAATGCTTCATCTTTCTGCTTCTCTTCTGAGACGAGTTGTTCATTTAGGACACCACGCTGCAGCTGTCTCGAGTTGGCACCGCCCCCTATTTCAACTATGTAATTCTACTTGTATAATTGGATAAATAGGTCTATTGATAAGTTGGAACTACACTACAACTTGGACAGTACCATGCAATATATTGTAAATAATTTAGACCTATAATTTATCCATTGATATCCGTGTCATATTATTTATTATATTCATATGTATTAATTAATTCTGTACAGTAATATTCACCAACTACTAACCTGCTGTCGCCTGTAAATTTTGTTTTTATCTGATCTGTAAAATAATTCACCAACTCATACCTAGTTAAGAGAGTTACTTCTGTTCTGTGTTTCTGAACGCAGCGTTTTTGAAGGAGAGTTGTCGGAAACCATCCCCGTCGTCCACGCCTCCATAGCTGGCTGCCGCATCATCGGAAGGATGTGTGTCGGTCAGTGTTTTCATTCCTACTCTCTCCCTTTCCAACCAGACTAAAGTAAACAAGCCTTTACTTCCCTCTCTGTGTCTGACACACAGACATACATCTTTTTTTTGTCTCGCTTTCACTTTGGAGTCACTTGACCTCCTTGATTTATTTTCTCACCTGCATGTGTTGGTATCTACTGCGGTTAATCGTATATTCAAATATACTATAAGAATTTCTACATCAACTATTCTTTTACCATTTAGTTTTGTTTTTTCACCCTGGTGCACATACTAAATGTGTACCAGGTTTTTTAGGTTTATTTTATATTGCAGATAATTTTTTTCTATTTTTCAGTAAATCTTTAGGTTTATGGTATATATTATATAAATATATTTTTTATGTGAGATGAATAAAGTATATATTTTTACAGGAACAACGAAGAGAAAATTCATCACATTAGAATTTAAGTCCACTTAAGTTCTGTTATCCAAGATATCTCCCTCCTTCCATTCGTTATTCCATCACTATTCAAATATTGTGTGATACCTGTAGCAAGTTTTCTAATGTTGAAATGATCTCAAAGTGTCTGGTTGTCCTCCTGCCAGGTCACAAAATGTACATATAGTCTACATGTTTTTTTACCAAGAAGTCACTTTCTCCGAACTCCATCCAATCCTGATACAATCCTGATTTAATAACATCCGTGTGTGTTGTGTTTTCCACCGTTGCTAGGTAACCGCCACGGCCTCATGGTCCCCAACAACACAACGGACCAGGAGCTGCAACACATCAGGAACTGCCTCCCAGAGCCGGTGCGGATCCAGCGGGTGGAGGAGCGTCTCTCTGCACTGGGGAACGTCATCGCCTGCAACGACTACGTGGCGCTGGTGCACCCCGACCTCGACCGGGTGAGAGACGTGCAACCGCTTTTAAGAGATGGGGAATTTGGGACTTTTTTGTTAGGGACATTTGTTTACATTTCGGGCGAGATTCTAGATTTCTAAGAGGTTTCTAAACAGTGTAAGGTAGATTGTACAGTCATGGTTTTATTCGACCTGATCTTTTAATAAGTTTTTATCAGTTTTCACCTGTTCGCTGCTTTACTGTGAATGGGAATCTATATTTGTAAAATAAAGACGGCTATATAGCATAGTTAAACTGGGCGAGTGGTCAAATTATTGCCCTTGTCAGACATAGACCGTAAGACTGTCAAATCTTGCAGAAGGAAGTTTTGACCTCCCGTCTTTTAGAGGAACTGGACCTTCTCCACTCAGGACGGAGGTTTCTCAGGGCAAAGTGTAATGTAGTGTCAAAACTTTCCTTTATCAGTCGTGGAATAAATCTGCTTAATTTGCACGGCAGCACTTTCTTTACGAAGCATTTGTTATGTTGGGATACTGAGCATGGATAGATACTGTGAAACTAGTGTTTTATTATTGTTTTATTCTCCTATTGGGTCCTTCGTGTTTTACTTGTGTGTCCTGCTGTTCTTATTAATTTATTTATTTAGCTGTTTGTTTGTTTGTTTAGCCTTCTTTGCTGCAAACTAAATTGGAGGGAAAATCAAGACCTGAACAGAACATTAATCTAGTGTAGAATTGCACTGTGATCCTTGTGATAATAAATACTTCCATGCCCCCCCCACCCACGTCAGGAGACGGAGGAGATCCTGGCCGACACACTGAAGGTGGAGGTGTTCCGTCAGACGGTGGCGGAGCAGGTGCTCGTGGGCTCGTACTGTGCCTTCAGTAATCAGGGGGGTCTAGTCCACCCCAAGACCTCCATAGAGGACCAGGATGAGCTGTCCTCGCTGCTGCAGGTCCCCCTGGTGGTGAGTCCAACCCAATGTGTGTGGGACTGGCGCTTGTTGTGGATGTTTTTGTAAAGTAGTGAGGATGCGAGTCCTGTTGCCTGTTGTAATAACTCTATGACAGTAACTACTAAATTTTAAACTGTTATTGTATCAACTCTTTCTGTTGGTGTGTGTGTGTGTGTGTGTGTGTGTGTGTGTGTGTGTGTGTGTGGGGACGAAGGAATATTAGTCAGGGTTCTTTAACAATTATTTAACAAACGAAGAGGATAACTTTGCGTGCAGTTAATGGCAAACAGGAGTGAGGAGGTGATTAGGGCTGTACCCGACTTCGACTTTTCGTTCCCGTGAAGGCAGCATCGCTTCCTGCTTTGGAGCGCTTCTGAACCACAGAGCCACGTCCACGTCTTCTAATGTAATATCAGAGAACGAGTCCACTAGTTGATCGATTGCGGATGGTGCTAAAAATGCTAAAATGGTTCGCCGATGCACACTGACTGAAAATATATATTTGAGATTTGCGACCTGATGGGTGGATGTCCACTGGATGTCCATGACAACATTTTCAATCCTTCCACAAGTGAAGCGAACTTCAGAGCTGAAGTGAACCACAAAGGCGTCTGGGTACTGGACAGTGTGAATGCAAAGGGAACTGGTTCAATGTTTTGTTCCATTTTAAGTGGGCCAAGTTTGGTTCTTTTAAAGAGGGCTGTCTGTGAAAACCCATAAGTATCCCCCAGCTCCCAGCTCCTATGTCTCATAAAGACCTGTTTTGAGAAACAAAGTGAAAAGAAGTTCTGTTTGTATTTATGATGAAGATGAAACTCCAGTGATTTGTACCTTCATTAAAAAAAAAAAACCTGAATGTTTGTAGAGTTGTAATGGAGGATGTTGGTATAAACAAAAAACAGACACAAGAGCAGTGAAGCCAAGAAGAAGGAAGCAGATGGACGAGCTCTGGAAAAGGTCGAAGACTCGCTGGCCACAGCGCAGAGAACATCAGGGGAAGATGGCCAACGTGGAGTACTGTATTTTTTATTATTTAAATTAGGTCCCCCTCTTTCAGGCCTTCAAAGATTTTCCAGGGGAAGCCTGGAACCAGGTTGGCGTGAAAGGAAAGCTGCCCCTGGTGACCATTGGCTTTGGACAAATGGGATTTTACTGCGTTTTAATTTGGGTTTCAGTTGCCGCCGCCACTGCTTCTTCTCGTAAAAGGTTCCGGTTCTTTCAACCCACAGGCCGGGACAGTGAACAGAGGCAGCGAGGTGATCGCGGCGGGGATGGTGGTCAACGACTGGTGTGCGTTCTGCGGCCTGGACACCACCAGTACAGAGCTGTCCGTCATTGAGAGCGTGTTCCAGCTGAGTGACGCCACGCAGCCCTCCGCCATCGCCACCTCCATGAGGGACTCCCTGATCGACAGGTGAGACACACACACACACACACACAGACTTTGACTCGGATTTATTGGCTATGTAGGTTATTATTAACATAAGGAAATAGATTTGTCAGGGTGTAACAATATATCGCAGAACGAAATCTTACAGTTCCAAATAACGTCGCTATGTATCGCGGAGCTGAGGAATTGATCGTGATATCAACGAAATGTACACATTTTTCACTTGCATACGTTGAATGCCAGGTGGCAGACTCACCAAACCAAACATAAAGAAGCCGAAACCCTAGGTAGAGGTTAAAATCAGCCAAATGGAGTAACATTAGCCAAAGGCCAAACACATTGGAGTTTAAGGTTATTTGACGATTATTTACACGAGAATCTGCTTTTTAAAAGCTGATTTATTTCATACGAGATTGTATAATATGTACTTAAAATTATATGAGAAAGAAAAACTAACATTAGAGAATATAAGAAGTAGTTGTATTTGGAATTCATTGTTATTGCATGTTTAATGCTGAACCAATCTTCTCTATATCATAATATAAACAAAGTTTTAATACATAAAATGATTAAAACTGTTAAACTAAAACTTAAATATTGTGATGGTGGTTCTGGTCTAAATACCAGTGAAGGACTGTGATGGAGGAAGCTGTCGTTTCAGCAGAGTCATCCTGTGCTATATAATTCTTCTGCAGCACAATGTAAACCTACGAGCTGAGAAACTTCAGTGCGTTAGAGAGACACGGGGTGGAATTTCCCTTTTAAGATGAGCTGTCAATCACAGAGAGGGAGCTGAACTGCATTTGACTTCCTGCGATCGTCACATGAACCTTGTGAGAAGTTCCAAGCAAACACCAAACTGATCTGCATCCGTTTGACCCACTTTTCTGTGTGTCTGTGTTAAATTGACTGTGTCACTGAATCATCCAACACACACAGTCACACCTGCAACCTGACGCTGTTTCATCTACACACACGTCACAGCCGCTCATGCTGTGGTGACGGGTCGATGCGGTGTTGTGGTGTTTCTGTGGTATTGAAGGACACAGTAGGTTCACTCACTTTGACCCGGAGCAGTGACGTCTGCAGCAGCCGACCGGCAAAACAAAAATAAATACTTTGTAGATGACGAACAATACAACACGTGAATTTGGCAAACTGTGGTGACGAGCGTGACTTTTACAGACAACTACATATAACTAATCATAATCGGGTGATTGACGGTCATCGACACACGCAGCTGTTTTTCTAAAATGTATAAAATAATCGACCTTTCCTAAATGTACATAGATAATTTAATGTGTGCTTAAACACCACACGATCCCTCTAAAACAAAGCCGACAATGGAATAAAAACAATACAATGAGTTTGAATATATTCAAATATTATAATTTACAAAAATAATACATTTCTGCTGAAACACAACGCATTCGATACATTAAAAGGAAGAGCGTTGGATGCCCCCCCCCAAGATGAGACGATAATGCCGATCGATTCGATATTTGGGTGATGATCGATACATTTCCCACAATGACGATGTTGTCATTATTCAGTGCATTTTCTCTTTTTAAAGCGTGCTCTACCTGTAGAAATCACAAGAGGAAGTATCGCAATATATTGCAGTATCGATTTTGTTTGGTTTTATTGTGTCCCGCCTATTGTTACACCACCCCATACACACGCTACCCTCCACTTTATATCACAAGCAGATGCAGTCTTAAAACAGGCACACAGTAGATACATATTGATAAACTAGCTTTAACTAGATTTCTCTATTATTCTTTCTCTTTCTCTCTCAGCCTGACATAAGCCAGGCTGTTCCTCAGGAGGAGACTCGCTGCTGGACCTTCGCCACTCTCCTACACCTTCCACAATCCGTCGTTTCTATCCCATCATACCACCACTAGATCACGGCGGCCATCTTGTATCTTCCCCTCGTCTAAAAACTGCGGCTTCCCTAGACTTAATTAGATGGGCTCCAGCCAAATCACAACAGTCGAGAGAAGAGATTTCCAAACCTTTGACCTTTTTTTGTTTTATTTGTTAAATAATTATAAGCAACAGAAATCTGATTGTCAAACCTTTTCAAGACACATTTTGCCTTTGTTTTTTTCCCCTCATATTTTTAATGATTTCAATGTTGAAATCACATCAAATGCATCTCTCCCGTCCGTGCATCTGCAAAACAAAAAACCTTCAGTTGTCGAATCAAAACAAATCAAAAATCTGACTGATTTTCATTGCTGCGTCAATCAATAGAAACCTTGCGGTGTCTGTGGTGGAAGGATGCATCTGAAGAGTTTTGGTCCCGACGATGACTTTAGAACACACATACATAGTCTAATGTGTAATTTTTACATGGATCTCATTAAACTCATGCTTTCAGAACCTAGTATGAACGTCGGCTTCGAAAATCTACAATTTGTCACTTTTTTTTAAAAATTTTTATTTGTCTCCAAATTCAGCTCAGAAACGTCTCAACAGTTGACCCACAGACTCATATTTTCATGCATTTTGCCAATGCTGTGTGATTAAATTGTGCTCAAGGTGTACTGTACATGATGGACTGACTAAATGTACGTCTGTCTGTTTTTTAAATAAAATGAATCAGATCTACTAGCGCTGGTTTCTGCATGAAACTGATGTGAAGGAAGTATTTTTTTGTTTGTATTTACTCTGGTCTTTGTGTGGAAGAGCACGGTTGTGACTTGGGAGAGGGCGTTGTCCTCCATTCTGCCTTGTATAAATAAAATAAAAATGAATAAAAAGCCCAAATCTGTTTTGTACTATGCTGTATCAAAATAAAGCTTCACATTTGAAATGAATGGCTGAGTCATCATACAAATTGGTAATTACCTTTATGTCTACTTTGTTCAGGGTTCCTATGGGTCAGACCTGGAATTCTTTCATGAAATATGACAAAATTGCCCAAAATGTCCTGGAATAAATAAATATTGAATGTCAAACAAAATACAACATTCATTATAGAATATATAGTGCCATATTTACTTCAGAAATTTTCTCCTGAGAAGATCTAATTCGTAGAAATAAGTTTAAAAAAAAAATAACTGAGTGGACAGTCAGTCTCTAAACATGTTACGGGGTCATGGAAAATGAGTGGGAAAGCCTGTTTTATTTTTTTTATTTTTTTTTTGTGGTCTCTAGCGGCCTCTACTGTCGACTATAAGAATGACATGGACAGCCAGCCTAGTGTAATAAAAAATAGCATAACGTGTTTAAAAACAAATAAGTTAATTCTAAACCCAATTTCACTTTTGGGTCATCAAAAACAAGATTTTCCGCAATTCATTCATATTCTAATTGTTGTAATATTTTTGTCAGTTCATTGTCTATTCAGAGGCGTCTTAGCTTTCATTTGTTGCATTACATTACGTCATTACGCTTTTGTCTAATTGGCATATTTTGTCAGTGGTATCAAACCAACTGTATATCAGTCACAGATAAACCTTCTCTAGGAAGAAGCGACATTAGTAGAGTTTGATTTTTTTTAACAGGAAAGTAATAGTACATTTGGCTTCTAAAGGTGCAGTGTGTAAGATTTAGCCGCATCTAGCGGTGAGGTTGCAGATTGCAACCAACTGACTTCTCCCGTCATTCCAAGCGTGTAGGAGAATCTACGGTGGCCGCCAAACTCGCAAAAGGCCCTTTAAAGGGGCAGTGTTTGGTTTGTCCCTTCTGGGCTACTGTAGAAACAACATGGCGGCCTCCGTGGAAGAGGACCCGCTCCCATGTAGATATAAACGGCTCATTCTAAGGTAACGAAAACACGATTCTTATATTCATGGGATTGTACACAAATTAAAACATATTTATGAATATTATATTCCATTTCTGCCAAGTCCATTCTGCTAGATGACACTAAATTCTACACACTCCATTATATTCCAATGTGTGCACCTGGAGAATGGACTACCACTCTGTCTGTCTAATTAAGGACAGGAGAAAAGACATTCAAGGCAACATTTTTTTTATTATTGGCAACTGCTTGAAATAAAGTCTTAGCAATGCGTCTATGTACACCATCCTCGTAGCGACAGCCTACCCAACACACACGGCTAGTAAGGATCCATTACACGATCGTTTATACGCACATACATACCTTTTTATGCCGTTTCAAAATACATATACACTTTTCTTTTTGGTTTTTGAAACTTTTAAAAAGACTTTTTTTTTTCCATTCTTTTTTTTTTTTTTTAATACAACTTAATACAATCTTTTTCATCATCTCTCACGTGAAATCAATATACATTTATATATAAAGAAAAGTCAAGGGGGAAAAGAAAACATGCGATGTAGTGCACCAAACCTTGTTTTTTTTGTGTTTTTCATCTATAAAATCTTAAAGGCAAACAGACGGAAAGAAGAGACGGTTCAAAGAAAACAAAACACTTCGAAGATTCACTAGTTGAACCCTAGGGCCAAAAATATAAAACCACAGTCAATGCCGAGTTGTTTCATCTTAATATTCGTATTAATTTGATATATGTGCAAAAGAAGCTCCTTTATCTCCTATTTTAATATTCCTTTATATGTTTCCTAACGCTGGTCTCTAATGATTCTACAAACACGACGCGCTGCAAGTTGACAAGGGGCCATGTTTAGGAGGGGTCACGCAGGGGTCACGGGACGTTCTGTCTGATTTAAACTATTTTTAATCCTGAAATGCTTGTGTCAATGGGTCAAAAAACGATCCGGGGGTCATTAGAAAGGTGTAATATTTTCCTTGAAGGCAAATTGACCTTTTGACTCCTGTTGTGTTGTTGCTATGGTAACAGATGGGTCAACAGGGATATTTTGGCTCAGAGTGTCGGCTTGTTTTTATTTAACCCCTGCTGTGCCTCGTCCTTTCAACATTTGGCCGCTCCTTCACCGTTTCCAGGCTTTAATAGTTTTGGTGTAAAATCCAGTCTTATTTATTAACTATTCCTTGGAACAGTTTAAATTGATGATTCTAAATGTGTTTAAATAAATGTAATTCTGATACGTGAATATGGGTGTGACCCTGCCCCCTCCTCTGCTAAACTCGAAATGACAGATTAATGCTCGTTTCTGTGCGGTAGCAGTTAGGTTTCCAGGTGCCTACTCCGAGGCCATGTCCACACTAATGCAGATTAATTTAAAAAAAAAAGTTTTTGTGTCAAAACGTTTTCCGTCCAAACTCGTGTTTTCACAACGTTTCCAAAAAGTGGGCCGTCCACACCGAAACGCCCCAAACTCTTACATTTCTTTCATAGGCGTGCACAGAAAACCTGTAGCATTTCTGCCGAATGTGTTTTTCCGCTAGAAACCGAAGTGTGAACAGTTCTGGAGGCTCCAGCTGCAACATGGCCGCCATTTTGAGCGGAAAATCCGGGTTCAGAAAGTAAAAATCTCCATGCGGATTTGCTGATCATGATTATGGTTCAGTTGAACCAGAGAAGGTTCAACTTAGGAGCGGAACCAGCTGGATCAGTGCACGGCTGGAGCAAAAGCATGAAAACGTGGAATTTTAACTTTCCGGACCTAGATTTATCCACCTCTGTTGTCGGATTAATGGCCGATGGTGAAAGACAAACTGCGATTTCAAAGCAATGAGTTGGCGGTGACAAAAAGCGACGATTCAACATCACTTAAAAGAGACTCAAACCTCCAAACGGCGCTGGAGAACGACTCATTTGAGTTGAGCAGTGTTTAACCAGTAGCTACTAACTAGGCTAAGTGAAGTAGTGTTGGTATGCAAAGGTAGTGTGTTAGCAGAGGTGGAGAATTCCAGGTTCAGAAAGAAAGCCAAAAGTCCTGTTTCCATGTTTTGCTCCAGCCGTGTTGCTGATGATCAGCGGATCTGTCTGGTTGACTCCAAATCCCAGAGTGGAGTTTTTAATTTCTGAACCAGGATTTTCCACCTCTGGTTATTCTTTCAGGGTGGGTTCGGGGAGGTCGCACATGTAGTAGATTAGGGTTGAGTTAAGTTTGTGGTATCGACACAAACTCTTTGTATTCAAGTGAATTTGCCTGATTCCCAGTGAGCGTCAGGCGCTACGACTAAAACAAAACACACACGGATAAATGACACGGACCCAAGCTGAGGTTTCATCTTTCACACCGAAAACAATTAAAAAAGGTTTCGAGGACTAGAAAATTAAAATTAAATATAGGATAGCAATCACTAGGAATATATCATCTACACTAGTTTCTAAACTACGTTGTTGCCGTGATTTGAGTATTGAGCCGGGTTGAAACGGCGAAAACACGACTTGACAGTTAATGTGAATCGGTGAAATCTGAGCTGTGCTGTGCTTCCATCTTCATACATATTTGAGGATAAAAGGATAAAATACCAAGCAGCTTAACTTTCAAAACACATAGAAGGTTATTAGCCTGTCAAAAAACAAAAAATGAAACAACTAAAAACCTAAACAAAAGAACAAACAAACAACAAATAGATTAAACTGGTAGTAAAACTAAGTGGAAACTGCTTCATCCAAACTCTTTAACAACAGAGAAAAAAACAGTCAACGTAGGAACGGGACAGAGAATTAGAACAGCTGTAATTCCGCTGCTGACCACTATGGGGGTGCCTGGTTAATTATGTGGTTTATACACACACACCTTCCTCCTCCTCCCCCTCCTCCCCCCTAGCAGCCAAAGGTCTCCTGTGAGGCGTACACCATGTAGAGGAATCCGTCCTCGTCCCGCTCCTGCTCGTAGATCTCAGAGATGGACGTGGAGACCGACACCAGGCTATGCTGGTTGACCAGCAGGAAGAAGGCCTGGGTGGGGTTCAGCTGCAGACGACGCCTGGGGGCAGGGGTAGAAAGACAGAGAGGTTGATATGAAATAGTTTGAGATCCTGCCGTTTCTGGTCTGAAGCCGGCTTGACACCGAATCCGACAAACGACAACGGAAAGAATCCGTTCATTCCTATAGAGTCGGATTCTGCGGGTGAAAAGCTGTGACGCGGCCCGATTAACCAATGCACTGCATCGGGAAAGCGCCCAGGGGCCCCCCTCCCCGTTTTGGGGGCCCAAGGCAAAAAAAAAGGTCTGCAGTAATACTGTCACGCAAGCTGCCAATAGGTGGCGCCGCTTCTTTGGGAGACAGCATCTCTTTCCACAGCACAGTGTTGTCGGGCTGTTCTATGCCTAAAAAGTTACCGAGGTCATACAGTGTCGTAAACCTGGTCCACAGGAGTCCCAGAAATAAACTCATCACACACTGTTCAACCGCTAAACCTTCAATGCATCCTTGTGGCTTTATAGCTTTTAAGATTAAGACTTCATTGGCCCCTGGAGGGAAATTCAGGTGTTCAGCAACGGGAGAAAGTTGGCAGAACCCGTGCAAGTAAAAAAAAAAAAAAAAGATGAAATATATGTACATATAAACAAGTTAGTAGCACTGTGCTAACACTTGAATCCAGTTTGGGCAGGTGGAGCTAAAGTACAGTATGTAGTAGAGGTGTTCCCAAACTGCGTCTATGGTCCCCCCTAGGGGTCCGCAAAGGAATTTTTCTCACAAATGTGCTATATTTATATACATATCACAAAATATATACTCAACATTGCTCAAGATTATTTATTTTTTCTGAGTTGCACTTTTTGTTTTAAGGTTAAACAACACTGCAGTGTGTTGTTGGCATAGTGTGTAAAACTTTTATTTTATTAATTTTTTGCAGAACTGCCAAGGCCTTGCCATAAAAGGTTTGGGAATCCCTGACAAAGTATATAGCAACAATGGGTTGCAATGATATAGATTGTGTGTGTGTGTGTGTGTGTGTGTGTGTGTGTGTGTGTGCGTGCGTGCGTGCACACCTG
>OMKR01044759.1:0-11157 GCA_900302355.1 Cyttopsis rosea | reverse complement strand
AGGAAGGAGGAGGTAAACTGATCTGTGCTGGGGCTGCAGAGGAGACAAGCTGAGGAGAAAGCACGTTAGCAATGTGCTGCACAGGGTGATAACACAGAGAATCACACTTTAGTCAAACTGAGCAGATCGGCAGCCAGACAACAACAACCAAAATGACTGCATGGCTTTTAATTAATTATTATAATACTCATTTAAAAAAAACACTGCCTACCTCGTTTAAGATTCTATTTGGGTTTATGTTTTTTTTCTTTTTCTTTGATATCTCACAGCAGCTTCCTATTATTCTAACATTCTGTCGCGGTACTACTGTCCTGTTTTGTTGTTGTTTTTATAAGACTGAGCAACGAGACACTTTATGGAGACATTCATTCCTTCTATTCCTCACGGTGCATCCGCTTTTCTTCATGGATGCGGCGCCGTTTGAGGAGACTATCACCTGGTGACGACACAGAAAGAGGACGTTCTCAGTTGGTTTTGCATGTGTACTCCCGCGATACTGCAAACTCATTTCTGGGACATTCAAATCAGTATATTATCAAACAAAATGTATTATTTACAGCAAACATTTCCCTTGTGTGTGAAGAGCAGAAAATGGGATCCAAACATGGATCCTCAGAACTATTCCCATGGGAGCACGACTTAGACTTATTCGATTTTATTATATATTAGATACTAGACAAAATAATACAGTGTGGCTTTACTTTCTCAGTGAGTCAATTCCACTACATGTCTGTTCTGTATCCCAATATGAGTAAACAAAAAGTTAGCAGTACAGAATTCATGGTCTATTCACCCTTAAAGGTGCAGTGTGTAGAATTTGTGGCATTTTGCGGAATGGAATATGGAATATAATATTCATAAGTATATTTTAATTAGTGTATAATCCCATGAAAATTAGAATCTTTGTATTTTCGTTATCTTAGAATGAGCCGTTTATATATGCACAGGGGCTGGAGCCCCTTCCACAGACGCCGCTATGTTGCGCCGCTATGTTGCACCGCCATGTTGCTACAGTAGCTCAGAACGGACAAACAAAACACTGGCTCTAGAGAGGGACTTTCGCGTTTTTCGTGAATTTCGCGGCCACCTTAGATTCTCCTCCATGGATGCCGCCATTTTGCACCACCGCGGACACGGAGGGGAATTCAGTTGGTTGCGATGTGCAACCTCACTGCTAGTGGCCGCTAAATTCTACACACTGCACCTTTAAAAGAGCTAAAGAGTATATTTCTGATATTTCTTTAACTTGCAACAATCTATTTACATTTTATAACACACAGGCCGGTTTATTAACAGTATATCTTGCTGTTTTGATTGCTATTTATCTTATTTCATATTGTTTGTATAACTTATAAACAGACATTCAGCATGTTTTTAGGTCAGATCATGTAAGTAAATGATATATATGTGGCATGTTATGGCCCACAGGGACCATAACATGCCATCTGATGTATTATACATTTATAAAGATCATCATAAATCCTGCTAGTTTTTAGTCAATCAAATTCTTATTTCCTTTCAGTGTTCCTTTGGTTTAACGCTGCCCTGCTCACTGCTCCTGCAGACTGGAGCTGGTGTCTGGTGGCAGTAGATCAGCGTTAATATTACAGTGTAACTCAATGCTTTGGGGGAGCGGCAGGATTTAAACACATGTGAAAAGCCAGACCACACTGTGATGCTGTGTCTGTGCTGTTACGAATGGCTTATTATTATTCAAAAGGGACATTTTGTGGATTGTATGAGCAGGAGACCGCTGATTTCTCTATCAATATAAATGACACTGAAGTGGTTAAGAGTTTAAATCGACTACACAGACCACCAGCGACTACTGGATGTCAACCTCATTAGCTGATAAATCTTCCATTAACTTCTAAAACAGGTCACTGCACGTCAGATCAAATGTTCACAATCGTGCAAAGAGGAGATGGAAGCACACTTACTTTCTTGACAGTTGTTTCTTCAGACATGACTTAAAAGATGTGAATCTCTCCTCCACCCGGATGGCCTGTGAATATAGTAAAATATATATAGTAGAGAGAGAGAACCAATGGAGAGGGTAAAAGGGTTGAATGTACTGGTGAACCTGGTGATACTGGTGGCCACTAGATGGCACTATAAATTCACATAACCATGCAATCACCTACACTGAAGTCTCACCTACATGGTGAGACTTGTTCCATTAGTAGAATTGGGCAAGAGGACAATTGCAACATAGTGTTAGAAAGTTATTTTAATATCCAATGGACCCGTGCAGACCAATATCATCATTTGTGTTAATTTGTGCCTACCCAATATATTGTAATTTATGAAACCACATGTAACCACTTTTTTCTGTTACCCACAGGTTGGCATTAGTGTTTTTTATGCTTCAGTACTCTGGAAAGTAACAAATATGTATTATACCTGTTGGTTTTTCATTTCACTTGTTTTACATTTCAGTTGATTTATCCTTAAGATGGTCATTTTTCCAATGGCTTGCCACAGGATTGCCTTGAATTTATACATTAGGAAGAAGGTGACAGACTGATCATGTCTACTTTCCAAATCAGCTGGTGCTACTGTGTGTAGTTGGGATCCAGGCTGTGTGGTATTTTAATGCTCCCAGGACTACCTGATGAGAGCAGAGCAAAAGGGGCTTGGTGTGCATATCGCTCCCTCCATCGCCTTCCGAGTCGTAAAAAGCTAGATAAAAGGAGTTTAGACGTCCCGGTGTGGCTGCAGGCCATCGACCCCGGGCTCTCTCACCCTCTCGCTGCGGTGAAGTCGCTCCTTCATGACGCCGATGAACTCCTTGTAGCTCAGCTTGTCATCGCGATCCTCGTCGAAGATCTTGAAGACCGTATTGACCACGTGGTGGGTCAGCTTGAGGCCCGTGGCCACGTAAACGGCACGGGCAAACTCATCTACGATGGAACAGAGAAAGTTAACAGTAACTGGGCTGATATGCAAAAAGTCTTTGCTGTTAAAACCTCACCTTGACCGATGGAGCGGTTGGCGAAGTTGTACATCTGCATGGCGATGGTAAAGTCCTCCAGGTTGTTTAGGAACTGGAAAAAGGATCTAAACTCTTCAAAGGTGATTCCCTGTAAAAATGAGAAATCACAAATTAAAAATAACACTTAACAACTACCCAAATAAAAACATGTGGAAATGTGAAGTAGTGTTGGAAATAAAAATTTAATAGCTCTGTGTCAATTCAAACGCTTGATAATCTGTTTCATCTCATCCTGGGGGAATGCGGGAGCTGGAAGGCATCGCACTTCCAAAGAGACAGAGGATCCGCGGCTGGAGTTTCCCTCTGTCGTATGAACACGCTGAGCTGTCAACGGTGGGGGAAGGATTGCAGCTTTTGGGAAGAGGTCAACCCGTTTGCAGACTTTTCTAAAGCAGATTAACCTGATACTTAAATAAACAAAAACAAAGGGATGAATCCCAAAACATCTCTGGGCTGGCTGATGACTCAAACACCGGGCCCATTGATCTTCACTCAACCGTTCCGCCGCTACTAGCTTCTCCTGTCGCCAGTGGCCCCGCCAAGCGGGTAACACACACACGGCCTAACAAATGAAGTAATGAGTAATCTGTGACGCTTTGCTGTTTTAACAATGTGAGTGACATAAAATATCTCTTAGCCCAACGCCGAGACCCACTTGATTATCAATGGAGATCTCGCAACAGGCTACTCAAGCCGGCTGAGGAGCTGCGAACTTCTTTTCATGCGAGTAAGTGTGCCGAGGAGAAAAACAAATTAAAGCTAAAATGAACACACCTCACTCACCAGCTAGTTCACTTCTCAGGGTGTGCCACCGAGCCATACAGTAGATTTGGATCTGCTTCTTTTAAAGAACGCTCACATTTAAAACACTCTTTTACCATAATGCCTAGGCTAAAAATAATAATAAATTCAGTTAAAAAATGAATAGAAAATATATTCCTATCCACTGCAAAGCAAAGCCAAAAAAAGCCTAAAATACAAAAATACCTAAAAATGCAATTTTATGTTTATATATTCAATTCCGGGTAAATTTTCGAAACAAATTCTAATCGATAGTTTGTTTGAGAATAAATATTTATGGGTAGAGGTTGAAGACATTTTTAAGGTTGACTGCAGTTTGAGGGATAAGCACAGAATTGCAGGAGGAAAGGTTGTGAAGTGAAGCGATTAAAACACTTTGAATCCTGCACGGTGCAGACAAATGGTGTAGAACATCCAGACTGACAGACAGAATCAGGGCTGAAACACTAAAACCCTTGTTGGACCTTTTCATCCGGGATGCCTTGGCGCACATTCTCCAGGTATCCGCTGATGTTCTCTACGTCGGTGAAGCGCAGGAGGATACAAGCAAAGTCCTCTTCGCTGATGGTGGGCAAGCCCTTGGAGTATGAGAGGAACTCGATCTCTAGCATCTCTGTCTGCAGGTTGTCCATGAATCTGTACGAGGAGAAAGAGAGACAGACACTCCTGACATGTAGTGCCTCCACTAGCTACCATACAAGCATCACTGACCTATTAAAAGACAAAGCGGACTTGCTTTGTCTTTTAATAGGTCAGTGATGTTTGCTTTAATTCCCCATTAGCCAGGTTGGAGCATCTTTTGGTTGTAACTGGCAGCAATGTTTGCAGCAATATAGTTGCATTCTGGAAGATGCTAAAAAGATGCTCAGAATGTTTTAGTAATGTTCCATTTTGTTTCAAAGCAGCTCTTCAGTTATAAGCCAATCAGGTTCCACTTTGTTGATCGCACGTCAATTTGTAGCATAAACTCAATATAAATTTATTGGTGCAACGGTTCTTCTTAAAAAGGCACATGAAACCACATTATAATTTTGTGACATATTGCATATTTCTTATGGAGGTTTGGCTTTTGCAAGATTTGCAAATTGAGTTTCTATGGGGGAGTAGGGCCACTTCCCAAGGCTTCATACATTCCCAAAGCCCAAGACTTCATGCATTAGAGTATGTCATTAATATTCATCAAGGTGAAATTATAAAAACACAACCATCTTACTTGTAAAAGTCCTCAAAGTTCAATTCGGCCTTGCCCTTTTTCCCAAAGAAGTGCACCAGTAATGTCGTATCGGTCGCATTTTCCTCTGCATGCTACGGAGGTACAAAAGAAAAAAGTTTCATTTAGAAACCGCAATCACTCTAATAATAATGATCCACCCAATCAGCTGTACATATTTTGAGAATGTTACAGTATTTAATTTGAGCAGTCCTGGTGCATTGTGCCCCAGTCACACTTCCAAAGTACAGCATGGAAATACCTGGTAACCATTAGCGATGACATTTATTAAACCATGCTGAAAGCTTGTAAGCAAAAATGTTAGTTAAAAGCCATACCCAGGTTCAGCTATTAAACATCCACTCCGAGTTAATGATTAATATTTGACTTTGACTTCCACATAACAGAGTGGAGGATCTCTGTCCCTTGTGTGCAAAATGTGTGTACAACCAAGCACCGTGCAGCGTAGTGACGTGCTCATACTCTGCTTCCTGATGCTGCTTCTGTTTAAAATGTCCATTATCTTAGCGTTAAAAGATTCACCACATCAAAAACCTGTTCCACTGTGCTCTCTTCCAAAATACCTTCTTAATGCTCAGTTTCCACTTTGGTGAAACAGAAGGACCACAGTCACACGGTGCTGTAGAACCTGTTCAATAGTGTCATTATAAAGACTGAAATCAATACAGTGAACGGAGAAGCAAGCTGGAAGCTGCAGGGTGTGGGCCCAAATCTGGTGTATTAATTTGACTATACTGCACAGACAGTTTGTGCTCTTAAAACATAACTATTTTATACCAGCTCCACTGTTTGGGATGTTTTTGGGGCGGCTCTGTGTTTAATATTATATTAAGTGGACCTGACTATTTCTGCATTGACTGTAATTAGAGTTGCATTGGCAGCGGTGGATGTAGGTAAAGTTCAAAGGTAATGGAATGGAGTGGGGCGGTTTAAAGTGAACACAGACCAAAACAACTTGGAAAATACTGCACGGTTTGCCTCTAAGTGGGCATCACTACCTCGGAGAGATCAGAGAACAGAACCTGACTGGTGCCACGCCTCACAACAGCCCACATGCCCCTGGTGTCCGCATGCTCACAGTGCTTTTTGAGGACCTGTGGTGGTGGTGAAAGCACAGTAGTTAAGAAGGGCAAAATACAACTTCATGGCAAACAGTATCTTGAACAAGAAGAGAATAGACACCAAAAACACATATAAAGACAAGCAACAGTTGTAGACAGAGATGGAACAGGTAGAAGTTTTATTCACATTCACATTCAGATACCACGGAGCGGCAGAAAACACAATGATGGTGAGAACTCGGGAAGATGGAAAAGAGAAGAAAGTGAAGAGCTCAGGAAGATAGAAAAACAGACTAGTGTCCAACTTGCTATTTGGCTTGTATTCAGCCAGGCGGGACAATAAGAAGGACTTCTGATGATGGGGATGACACCGACATATCTGAGCAGTCCACCAACCGTGAAGAGTGTCTGCTCTGCGACGGTGCATGCAGCTTTTTGGCAAGCTGCACATGTTCAAGGCGTAGAGCGCGTGAAGGCTGAGCGGTGATTCATGCCTGTTTAAGTGTGTAACTAAAGCCAGCCGTCACATCACCGCTTGGGCTCCGCGCAGGTTACCGTACACCTTTTCATCCACACTGAATTGGGTTCAGTTTTGGATGAAATAAACATTCTGCAACGTGTCTTCCTTTGTTCATTGTGTGTGAGCTACTGACACGCAGGGTGCTGCACCTCTCCACATTCACAACACTAAAGGGGCGTTTCTCAGTCATCGTTTAACGTAGTCTCAGATTTGCCCTAGTCTTGGTTTAAAAAATCTGATTTCCAGAATTTTTGGATTAATGGATGTGGGCCTCCAGATCGACCTTGACAATAGAGAAAATTGATTATTTGGACTAAGACCAGCACCAACTCGTCCTTCATAGGACTTCCTAGTCTAGAACTAATTCATCTTAAATTAAGGAATTCTGGATTCATTTATGTAGGATTATCTTAGTCCCGATTTAGATAAACCCAGCTGCGAAATCACCCCTATGAGTTGTATCATCAACATACAAATACATTTCTAACACACATTTCTACGTCTCTAAAAACCTTGACAGGTCACACAAACGTCACCTGCAGAGCCGGAGACAGACAAAGTCACTCCATGAGGTCAGGCGTCTAAGCCGAGATTCTCAGATCATTGTTATTATCATAGTTTACACGACGCCGTGCGCGCTGCCACTGTGCGAAAACTCCGTATTTTGACTGGCAGGGTGCAGCCCGGCAGTCAACAATAATTTACTTGTAATTGGTGTCATGTGCAATGAAAAGATCACAGTAAATTTGTGTTCCGAGTGGTTTAGAAAAGCTATGATTTCTCCCTCCACATGGTGCACGCAGCTGTTTTGGTGCCCCTCGGCTTTCGTTCCGTGTTTTCTTTTCAACCTATCATTTTCACCCGCTCCAGAATGCCTCTCAAGTTTCGACATCGCCTCGTTCGAGAGGCAGCATCAACACGCCGCCAGAAACAGACGGCCGGCCTCAGCGCGTGCTCTCCGGTGTGGCTCGCGTTATTTCATAATATTTATTTGTCTTATTCGTTTTTTTTACTTCATCTTTTAAGCCCGGAGGGGGAATGCGAGACAGCTGATAAAACAGCCCTTCCTCTGCGTTTCATCGCTCCTCTGCAGAAAGAGATTTATGACTTGATCCCACAGCTAATTATGGACAAGTCTTTAATGTACCACACCATTCCCTTTTGATCCCATGAAAAGATCTCGCTCCGCTTGTAATTAGAATATGTCGGGGAAAGCCCGGCCACAGGTTTAACAGACATTCCTGTTATGTGAATGTGAAAAGATCTGAGTTTTTAAACTTGTGTTGGAGGGATACGTTGAGTAATGCAGAACAAATCAAAACAAAAAAAAGACACACCTAAAAGTGAGGTCTTCAAAAAAAAAAGGATTTGAAAAGCTGGGGCTTTCTCTAAGTTACCTGTGGGCCAAGTGTGAGAGTGTGTGTGTGTGTGTGTGTGTGTGTGAGAGCGCCTCCCGCCACACTCTCTCTGATTGGCATGGCGATCTTCATGGTCAAAGCCACCTCAAAAGGTAACCTGAGCCCAAATACCACTCTCCAAGAAACTGTAAAAATAAAACATGGGGGTCTGGGAGGAATGCTGTCAGTCTTCAGGTAAGAGCTTTTTCAAGTGGAATCTCCGCACCCACGGCTTGCCCAACTCTGACAAAAGGCCAGTACATAAATCATTTTGTGCTGCTGGGGCGGTCCAGAAGCACCTCCGTCCTAATACCCCAACTCCTACCACACACAGGCAAACACAAAGCCTGCGTGTCAGGTAATGGTGAGTTTTAAAACAGTGTTATATTCCGATGCACTGATTTGAATTAAGTGTTCTACACAAATACAGCTGATGTCATCCCCTACAGAAGTCCACACGCTTAAAGACAAATTGGATGCAAAAGAAATAGAGTTGATTTTTCCTTTCGGAGGAGAGCAATACATACAGTGTGTGCATGTGATTTCCGATGACCATACAGTTGCAGACTCTAAAGATGCAGAACGGGGGTAGATGCAAGCATGCCAGAGACAGAGCACAATGACAATTAGTTTGTTATTAGGTTCTTTAAATTAGAAAGGTGAATGAAAATAAAAGAGTCTTGAAATAGCAAGCAAGTAACAGATTCTTCAGCCAAACTGTAGAAAAATCTATAGTCTCCTAAGGTTTTCTGTTGTTAAACTTAACAAATGGACCCGGAGTCTCTCCTGTCCTCTCTTCGAATTTATCTCCACATTTCAAAATCTAGAGTGCCCATTCTGTTGATCTGATGCGGGTCATACGGGCTGTAATTTTTATGTACAGCGGTCGAAAGATGCCACCATGTGTCCCCTCGCCCACAGAGCAAGCTCCGCTGTGTTGTGTTTGTGCGATAAGACCTCAAAGAGTCGCTCCTATCGTCTCTGTTTAAATCTCCCTGTTTACATCCACCCGCACGCTGCAGAAGAAGACGCTGAGGAGATGAAAGCTCCAGGCATGTCGCACCCTGCACCTCGTCCAGCTTATTTACATTTATGCTCCTACTTTCTCTCTAGGAATACTGCACGCTAAGGTCACATTGAGTGTACGCCATTGAGGGTAACTATTCAGTAAATTCAGTATTTGCACTTTAAATTGACCTCATTTCTAGAAAAAAGAAACAGAAAAAAGAAAATAACTGATGTAGAAGACAATAATTCTTGTTAAAATGGCAAAGCTATGAGCTGCCTAATGTGCCTTGTCGAACATTGGGATCATTTTTGTTAAAATGTTAAATGATAGAATGTTTCACTCGTACCAACATAGCAAACATTTTGGGAGATTTATTTAGCCAAAACAAAATTGATTTATTAATTCATTGTGCTTGTCTATGTTAGTTATAAATAGGTTGTAGACTATTTCAACTTCAAAAAATATTGTTTTCCCAAACTTGCAGGGTAAAAACAGTCCCTTAGTAAGTAATATTCATATATATACAGTATGTCTCAGGCCAATGTCGAGCTTCCACTTATATGTTATAAAAGAAGGAAAAGACATCAATATCAACAGAAATGCATCTCATTATGAGTATAAATCCCAATTTTAAGAGGAATTGAAGCAGTGTTTAAACTCATTTTAGCTGGGTTTGCACATGTGTGGTCCCTGCAAACATACCCGTTGGTCAGATCTCTGCACGTCCTCCGTAACCTCCTTCCTGTCTTTTTTCTTGCGGAAGATTTCCTCCAGCTAACGAGAAGATGAGAGGACATTGTGCAGACTGTTACGCAACTGCACTGCTGAAGGTATTTTCCATGTGTTTGGAAGTTTAGACTCTTACCACCAAGAACTCTCTCTTGTCTACCATTTGATTCCCGTCCGTGTCAAACATGTTGAAAGCGATCTTGAAGCCTGCATGGGGCTCTGAAAATTTGACAAAGAATCATTCATCTGTTTTATGTTCATATAAAAGAGGTTTAAGTTAATTAGTGCACAGGAAGAATACTGACTTGTTAAAATGCAGAGCAGGAACATGTATTCTGTGTAGCTGATGATACCTAAAAATCAAAAAACAAAACCGTTTATTAACTTTAAATATTTTCCAGTTTGATATGTATTCAACATCAAACCATGTGACGCAGTTAGTCCCAGGAGTTTGTAGACCTGCAAAGCAGCGTGCCGAAGATGAATAAGCCATCCAGAGAAGCTGTGCACACCTTCAAACAAAAGGTAATCTTCTCCCTCTTATTGATAACATCTTAAAAGGTGCCTTTTACCTTGTGCTCCGTGTTCCTCTAACACAAACAGGGGCTTTACAACTGAGCTGACCTATCTGGACACAAACCCAAACAAATGTAAAGCCCACGGCTTCTAAGCGTGTTCTGTTTGGATAACAAGGTGTAATACATTCTGAAGTGATCTGTCACTGATCGAGGACGCCCGACTCAGGCCTGTGTTCCTCTTTGTGTCCAACAACGGGCTTTGTTGTGAGAAGAGAAGACAAACTGTCAGGGCCCATCTCGCCCAACTCTGGAGGGTTGTCATCCTGCCTCTGAAAGCATTCCCAAGCCTTTGTTTGCTGAAGAAGATAGAGAATTGAGCACAGATAGTTCTGGGTGACTGCTCTGGGTGTTATGGGAAAATAATTCAGGTACGAAGTTTGCTGCAGGGATTTTTCCACGAGAAAAGAGAGAGACACTCCGATGGGCGCTATTTGAATTGAATAAACACTGGCAATAAATAAAGATTACAATATTTTCTGTGCAATGCAGCAGGAAAAGGTGCTGAGAAAATACTGTATAACCTAAACTAACCAGGATTATAATATTGTATACATCATGAAGGCTAATATAATGATGTAAGGGCTGCAATATACAATCAAATAGCAATATAATGATGGATTCCATGCTAAGCAACATAAAACCATAAGAAAAAAGTTATAGATCTAAAAAATCCACCGTGACAAAGTGCTCGATTTCTCCTTGGTGATCCCCTCCGTTTGACAGGTACAGCCCCATAATGACAACAGATGTCGAGCTTCAAAGACCTTTTAAGCTTAAATAGGATGAGGGGGGAAAAGAAAAACCTTTAAGATTCCAGCCATGTTTTACCAGAACCA
>OMKR01044755.1:0-13167 GCA_900302355.1 Cyttopsis rosea | reverse complement strand
ACCACATCTGGCAGGTGCTGATGTACGCACGCACTGTGTTCTACAAGATCAACACAATGGAACCGTTGAACCCCGAGGCAGCTGTGCTGTGAGTTTGGACCTCATTTATGGGCTTAAGAATTAAAAAAAAAAAACATTGCTGCTTTTTTATTATTATTATTATTATTAAAAGGAAAATTGGTGACCACAGTTGGAGATCACAATTGCAGAAAACTGACCCCCACCACTACTACTAATAATAATAGTAACTTTAATTTACAACACAATTTTAATCCCAAACAGTTCCATATTATTTTTGGTTCTATAATTCACATGTGATATTATTGCATCTTGGTTTGTTTCTTCTGATCTAGAAAATGCTTTTGTTTTTCCCCACAGGTATGAGAAAGATGTGCAGCTGTTCAAAAGCAAGGTGGTGGACAGTGTGAAACTATGCAACAGTCATCTCTTTGACCACCCCAAGGTAGACGATCCATATGCAATAAGGTGGGTGAACTGTCTTCTATCTGAAAAACATACTTTGCTGTCTTGTATATGTGCTGTTACTGCATAGATATTAAACAAAGAATATTGATTTTGCTTATTGTTTCTTTTTATTGTATTAGCTTTTCTCCGTGGAACCCAGCTGTTCACGATGAGGCAAAGGAGCGGATGTTCACCCATAAAGTAAGGTTATTTATTTTCAGTTTTCAATACTAAAATATTTGTAATCCTAGGCACAGCATTTAATACAGCTGGGCATTGCCAGCCCTCTACATTAGTAGTTCTGCAGTAGTTTTACCATTAATGTTGCCCACAGAGAAGGTGCTGTGTGAACTTCTATTACCAAATGTGCACGGTTATGAAGTTATCCCAAATGTTGTCTTTGTTGCCTTAGCGACGGCCTGAAGATCAGCACAAGGGAGTGCAGGTGTCGGGCCTGTCCTGGGTGAAGCCAGGATCCACGCAGCCCTTTAGCAAAGACGACAACTCTCCCCAGAGCTGAGCCTGCAGTGGCACTGCCCGAGCCACTAGGGGGCGGCACACAGCTGGACGCCACGACAAGGATCTTCCTCAGCTGTTCACGTGAATCAGTTGAGCGGACTTCTATTTAACTCCATGATATCGCTTTGGCTTTAAGGGCCTTTTTAGGCATCTGCCCAAACAGCTTTAGAATAAGGAAACAACTGTGTATAATATGTATAATATCAATGACAACTGGATGTCTTAGCAACGCCATAGGCTGTGATGCAATCGAGAGCTTTCTCCTCATTTCACTTTTCGGATCCTCACACATGCATTGGGGTTAGGAGATTGGATAACCTCCTGAAAGGAGCGTAAGGAAAGTGAACTGAATTTGTACTGTAAGTGGTGGCCCAGACGATGTAAACCACTTGTTGAAATGGGCTCAGGACAGTGCTGAGAATGTTTGGAGTCCCCGTCGTGTGGGTGGACTCGGCTGAGATCTGTTTTCCTCTCCCTGTAATTTACACCATGAGAAATTAGGTTTTTTTTCCGACTATGCTGAGGTTTTTTTGTTTTCTGTATAACTTTTCTGTCTTAAATAGTTCATAATATATATTTATATATAGAGAGAAGCAAGCAGTGCGGTTTTAAGATGGTAAATTAAGTAATCAAATTTGTTTTTGCCAATTTTAAATGTTTTATTTACCCTGAATGAGTTGATTAAAGGTTTTGTGTGTAAAGTAATGGATGGTGTGTAAACATCTGACTTCAAGTTGCACACCGGCTGCTTATTTTGGATTCTCTTAAAAAAAAGAAAAGAAAAAAAAAACACTTCCAAATGCAACTTCTATTTTCTATACAAAACTCTGCAGTGGCAGTTCAAGATGTTACACGGTTATATATTTTCATCCGAGATACACATTCATACATATTTTATCTATTTGTAGAACTAACATTTTAACATAAAAAGGAAAAAAAAGTTAAAGCAATAGAGGTTTCCAGCCCAGTTAAGATGTTTCCTGTGGTTTTCCTCGTACTAATTACACTTAAAGTTACATTCACTTGAAAGCTAGTGAAATGCTGCAAATCCAATCAAGTAAATGGAGTTTTACAAATACAATTTCCTGATGAAAATTGAAATTCATTGGAAACACAGAATGAATGGGGCTAATTAGCGTTGAAACCGATTAGCTTTATCGCTGCTGTGACATTAAGGAAAAGCTAAATCTTTATTCTTATTTCACATGCTGCCATTTTGACTTGACATAAACCAAATGTATGTACTCATTACACTTGATAGCGCTGTTTGGCAATGCGAGAACCGATTCAGTTTTACTCAAGAGTGAATAAAAGCGTTCAAAAAGTTACGCTTTGCATTTTCTGTATTGCTCAAACAAAGAATTTAGTTTGTCGATTAAATGTATTTTGGGGGGGTTTGTTTCAACCTAAAAAATTGCATGCAAATGAATGTATCATGATAAGTCATAGTAAAAGAGGTTTACTGAAGCCGATTACAATATATTAAAGCTCTTTAAAAGCGTTTTTGCCGGTGGTGTGCTGGAAGGCTGTCTGCAGTTTAGCCTTTAAATTACCTGGGACAGCAGCTTTTTTTTTTTTAAGTGGAAACTTATGGTAAAATGTTAATATGTAATGCAGAATCTCTCATTTACATATAGTTCAAGGGCACTCCAAATTTAGCTCAGATACACCCCAGTTCCCTTTGATCACCCTTGAGATGTCTGTAAATTGTAGTTTGCCGTGGGCAAATTCTGTTAATTGTTTGGAACAAAGAAAGGCGCGTCTATGAAATGTCACACAGCTAACAAGGAAATGGAGGAAATGAAGCCATGATAGTTTACAGATTATCACATGGCATGGATGTTCACACTGCTCCATCATGAAAGGCATTTGGTGCCACCCAGACCCATCCTGGACCTAACCAAACAGCATAACCATGAGGGACATCACTCAGAAACCAATGACCGCTTTTTTTTTTTTTTATGGAGCGTCGGGCCTTTTTCTGCTGACACAGCTGGATCTACCAGCTCTCTTCAGCACTTCCCAATGCTGCGCTTGAACGGTAGAGTGACCAAGAAGTGGAGTCTGGAGACTACGAGTAGAAATAGTCTCTTTTGGCATCAACGGCAAGGACTACCTCAGTGTTCTTATGTAATAGAATAGCAGCAGCATCACGCTACAGGGCCGCTTCTTAGGAACTCTGACGGGATCAAGGAACCAAAGCCCATATCAAGGTCCTCTCTGAAAACCAGCTCGAACGAAGCTCACTCTACTTGTCTCACACTTGGTTAAATATTTATCTTAAAACACAAAGGCCCAATCACAAGCAAGACAACACTGACATCACGCTGGAGCTGTCGCGAGAGAAACCCTTCAACTCCAACTGCATTCCAAGGCCTGCCGCACCACTCATTGACTAGATTATCTTAATATTTACATAATTCATTTCAGTTTTTCATCTTTTAATTTAAAATAATATATGCGTTCTCCTTGTGCCACGGGCTGTGTAACTTGGCGAGAAAACAATTTAAACACAAGAATATCTCGAAAAGTGACCGCTTCTAATTTTTTTTTTATGAAGCCAAAGGAACTGTTTTAAAGGTGCAGTGTGTAGAATTTTGCAGCATCTAGCGGAACGGACTTGGCAGAAATGGAATATAATATTCATAAGTATGTATTAATTAGTGTATAATCCCATGAAAATAAGAATCATTGTGTTTTCGTTTCCTTAGTCGTTTATATCTACATGGGGAGCGGGTCCCCTTCCATGGACGCCGCCATGTTGCACCGCCATGTTTCTACAGTAGCCCAGAAGGGACAAACCAAACACTGGTTCTAGAGAAGGACTTTCACCTTTTTCGCAGCCACCGTCGCTTCTCCTACACGGACGGGTGTTAAGATGGTTGCAATCTGAAACCTAGCCGCTCAATTCTACACACTGCACCTTTAATAACTTGTCTTATTATGAGACGCCGCCACCCACTTGTTATAAGTACATAATTGTATGTTATCAGCCACGTAATGAGGAGTAAACCAACTACAGTGGTGTAGGTTTCTCTCTCAGGAAGGTTGAGCGTCGCCCTGAATTTTTCTGCACCAATTTGTGTCTTTTCTGCATCAATTTATGGTGGAAATGTCTTTTTTTGTTGTTGTTTTATTTTCTTCTTTCCTGTTTTTATCGGGGGCGGTGATTTTACCAACACAATCCGTATTTAGTGGGGAAATCCATCAAAGTACTTCAGCTCTAACAAATATAACCTTTATTATACAAAGTCAACAAACAGAACGAATACTGCGGTGTGCGCTTCCCACCACGAGGGCTCGCTCCACTCCACGCGGAGCGCCGTCCTCCCGCTCCTGTCACGCGCTCCCCCGGGGTGAGACCGCGGCTCGCGCCTCGAAGCGACGCCTCGTCTGATTGGCCGTGGCACGGACGCGGCCATCTTGTACACCTTGTCAACACCGGCGCTTTTCTTTCACACCCGCCGGTGATGTGTCGCATCGGAGTTTGTTCCGTGGTGTTTATTCAGTTCAAATATTGAATTAGGGGAAACCGGTCGTAAATTTGACTTATAAGTACGAAATGGCGGGGAGTGGCCGCTCGTCCAATCACAGGGCGGATAACATCTATGCAAATGAGGCGCTGCCCCCGTCACGTCAGCAGTAGTGATGAAAGGTTCGACCCTTTTTTTCAGACTCGGTTCCTGACGAGTCACTCGGTGAAAAAAAATAAATAAAAGAGTCGTTCGACTTTCCGAATCTCCGTCGCTTTGGTTCAGTCGACGCGACGCACTGGCGAGCGAGGGAGCACTTCCGGTGACCGATGAACGGGAGTCGGGAGAGTCGCTTTTCGCACGGGACCCTCGCGAGAAACGCGTCGGATTCCATCTAAATGGTTGATTTCGACGGAAGAACGCAACGCGCGCGTCTCAAGAAGAAACGGAGCGTCCAGCCTCGTCCTGTCGAACGGCTTCGTTCGCGACAGGGAAACGCAGAGTGCGAAGTCGCGAACGAGACAAACGAAGGAAAGAACGACTCTTTCGCCGGAACGACTGACTCCCCCGACTCATTTAAAAGAGTCGTTCCGTGCGAACAAGTCGTTCGCGAGTCTCGCATCACTAGTCGGCGCTAGCAGAGGGAGCCGCGGCAGGAGTACAAGTCCACAGACACAAGTTCGGAGACTGACGTTCCGCTTTATTTACGGTTCGATTGACGGTACTTCGACCGCGGAGAGGTGAGTGGTGTCGCCGTTTGACTTTCGCGGAGTCCCGCGTGGTCCAGAAACCCCGGCGTGGACCGGGCAGCTGTCAGTAGTATCTTGACAGCGGAGCGGGGGCTCGGCTCCGGCTCAGCTGTGTGGATCGCGCCGGGAGGGAAGCTTCCAGAGAACCAGCGAGTTAGTGTTGTAGAAAAGTGCTAATTTCGTGCTAAACCGCGCTGCTAACTCGCGTTGTGTTGTTTATTATTTAATGTTGTTTTCAAAATGTCAATAAGCTGAAGCGCGTGCGCACAGATCGCTCGTTGGCTCGGTACGTTATTCATTCCCGTCAGGACGTTGCGCTGTTACGGAAACCGAGCGAACGGGCGACACTTGAAGTAATGAGACTTGGAACGACACGAATTAAATGGCAATACGCGGTGAACCGAGGAATACAAACAAATGGCAATAGATAACAAACGTCAAAAAAAAAAAAAAAAAAAAAAATTTTACGTCATACAATTGAACCTAAAACCTAACACACACACGCAAAAAAAAAAAATGGAACAGGATCATCGAAAACTTGACAATAAATGTGGAACAAAATGGAAATGTACAATTAACCAAGAAATTAACAAAAAATTCTAATAGACAATTTACCTAAAAATTAACAAAAAATACAAATAGACAATAAACTTAAAAATAACAAAAATGGAAATCTACAATAAACTTAAAAATAACAAAAATGGAAATCTACAATAAACTTAAAAATAACAAAAATGGAAATCTACAATAAACTTAAAAATAACAAAAATGGAAATCTACAATAAACTTAAAAATAAAGACTAACAATAAAGCTCTCAATCGATAGTTTCTATCAAAAATAGGAAATGTGTAAGTTTGCATATTTGTTTATCTATCTATATATCTATCTCACATATACTATCTATATATTTATCTCACATATACTATATCTATCTATTTATCTATCTATCTATCTATCTATCTATCTATGGTGTGGCCCAGGGATGGAAAACAAAATAGTTACAACCAAATGAATATCTACCGTATTGCCAAAGACCAGTGTTTTAACGTCCCCCTGTCTGACTCAGGTCACCCAGGTTAAGCCAAGGTCACTATCCATAGGTCTGTGGAGTTTGGGGTTTTCTGCTTACCCAGTTCCTTTTGTGGTGGTAAAGTACGGTTATGGTGGGGACCAGCAGCACCGGGAGCACGGTCCTCCCGTCTGGGTTCACGCTGCTCCAACACCCCGTTTGTTTTTTAATCTTTTCGATTCGGAAACGTGAAAGCGATTACAAATTAGTTGTTGTGTGGCTAGTGAACGCCGACCTCTCCATCTCCAATCCATCTCCACCCCCGCCCTCCCTTCCTCCTAATCCTTCCCATCATACTCCTCATCCTCATTGTCCTCAGTGTAGGCGAACCGGCGTCACAACATTTCAATTCTTTGGTGATTTGAGGTGAGAAGAACACGTGTCTGCCAAACAAGGTTTTGTATTTGCCCGAAACAAATGAACCACCACGTGTTGTGAGACTTGTGAGCTGCAGTCCACAGTATAGTAGAAGTGGCCACATGTAGGACATCTGTTCGTGGGGTAACCTTTGCGCAACTAAAAATACATGTTTGCGTTGTTTCATACATTGACGGCCCAATGTTCACCATGAAGTCTGGTGACTGCAGCTGGAAGGCGGCTGTGGACTGATCTGTGGCTGCCGCCGGCAGCTGCCTGGAGAGGCCACAGTTTAGCTTTGGCTACTGCTGTTAGCTAACTAGCAGTGTTGGCTCACAGGGTAGACTCGACTTAACACACTCTGGAAGATAAGTGAGTTGGACGACGGCCGTTTGTTTGTGAGAGAATAAACAAATGGCATGTCGGGGTGCTCGTCACTCCAATTGAAGGAGTGCCCACGGTAAATGAAGAAGCACCGGTGGTGTTTAATGTGAGCTAACAAGCTAAGTACTACAAACCAGACTGGCACTGAATGGATCCTACTCACTGCAACCTGTTGATTGTGCTTGTTAGATGGGAAAGAATCATGTGTTGGAAACTGATATACACATATGTTTGATAGTTGGACAAGGCAGCCCAGCATTTATAGATCACTGAGATTCAAATTGGTAATCCGTCAGATTATTTTGTGTAAAAAATAAAAACCTATTTGATATTTATCCGATATTTTATTTAGCTGGTGAATGCATTTGCGTTATGCATGTGCTCATCTATGTGCTGTTTCCATTATTGGTGACGGGATCTGCCTTTCCAGGGTAAGAATGCACAGATCAGATGCAAGAAAAAAGGCAGTCATGGAGAATTTGATAAACCAGTGTAGCTAGTTGTGCTCAGTAATCTGTTGATATCGATGAACATTCCTATATATCCCAAAAATAAAAAGATCCCCACCACTTCAAGTGACGATGAAAAAAATAATTGAGGGTAAACCCGGATGTTGCAAAAAAGAATCTACATTTTTGAATGGAATTCTAGGACTTTTAGTGTAATCCCCCCGACACAGACAATTTCATGGATTTCCACTTTAAAAAGCAGCTTTTCTAGTATCCAGCGGGGATGTACAAATCCTCTGTTGTGTCGCACGTGATCTAGAGATTCTTTAAAAAGATTCAAAATTCAGCCAAATTGAGATATGCTTCAAGTCAAGTTATCAGATGTGTCTGTCACTAAGTTTGAGTGAAATGTAATCAGGAACTTTCACTGGTCTGTTCTGTGTTTTCTCCCTCTTGCTTTAGGATCTCTATGCAACTATGTTGCATTATTTGCAACGTAGAAACACTTGTGATTTTTCCCGGGAATGTCGCCCTCGACACCCGGTTTTTGAAACTAAGAATACTGCAAATGCAAGGGCTTTCATCAGTGGGCCATAGGCTCAATCACCTTTGTGTTACCTCACTCGGTGATAGATAGTGACTTAACAGACATTTATTTAAATGAAAAAGTTTGCGATTGTAGCTTTAACTCAGTTTTCTTTATTCTGGCATTATACTTCTAATTTTACTGCTCATTGGCAGATAATAATTTCACAGAAGAATTAGCAGTTCTGTAGTTTTCAGTGTTAAATATGTGTTGGCTTTGTGTCGTCTCCCTCCTTTTATATCAGTGTTTGTAGTGAAGCTTCCCACCTGTTGATCATTAGCGCTCGGTATAGAGCTTCGGGATAAGCTTTTCTTTTCTATACTCAAACTATGACATTAATAATTACAACTGTAGAGCTTTTATTGGCTCAATTAACACTACTAATATTACAGTAGCAGGACGATTACAGAGACTTGATTTTGTAACCCCTTTCAGTGACCACTCTTCCACGTTTGCTGCACACTGGGGTGTCAATTGAAATCTCATTGTTGGTTTTTGCATTAGGATTAAGTATACGGTCATTAATATTGGCTGATATAATTTTGCTGGCAAACAAAAGCATGTGTCTGGGTTGTGTGATTCCCACACCATTGGGTCACTGTTGTTGTTTGCAGCATATGACCTAATACAGACTGTCATATCATAGCTTAACACGGTATTGTAATTTTTGGTATCTGTCTGATAATGTGAAACATATTGGTGCATGCAATAATAAGGAGTAACAAATACAAATAATTAAATGTTTTCTTTTATTCAAATTTGATTTAGCATTCTTTTCATCCTGCAAATAAAATATGAACTTGCATATATACTTTGTATTAAGGTGGATAGACATATATGTGCATCTTACTTACCTACGTGATGTATCTTAGCACTTGAATTAAAATGATAATTAACCCCACTTGGAAGTGTCAGGAATGGATGGTGATGCTCAGCTCAAGCATGTTATATGTGTTGGACCCTACACACGAACCACAGCCTCTTAGCACCCACACAAGGACAAGAAACTATAACACACACACACACACTGTGATTCATACACGAGTCGCAAGATGAGTTTTTGTATTGTTGAATGCAAGGCTCATCACTGCAGATAGATACCACAGCTTCTGAAATTTGTACCATTTGGAAACCGGGACATTTTTAAGTGCTGCTAGGAGTGAAACCAGTTAATTGCAATGATTCTTTTTTTTATGTGTATGCATCTATTGTTTATTTTCTTTTTTATATGAGAAATACTGCATGTAGGCTCATAAATTACATGATACATTTGCTGTGACTGTAAAAACCTTGACTCTTATTTCTAGTATAAGTTGAAGCAGAAGAAAATTGACTACTATCAAATTGTGGCATTGGATGCCACTGGATGTTTCCATATTGACTAGTATTCATGTAAATTTTCTGTGATATAAACCATAGACATTGGCAAATGTATGGAAACTGCCTGTTGTGAAAACAAAATTGCTTTGGATGGCTGATTTAGTCTATATCTCATACTTGGTCCTCTGTCCATATCACTCTCACATTTACAAATGCTTTAGTATAGCCGCTAGGGATGCACTGATATATCGGCCGAACATGGGTATCGGCCTTGTTGACTGCCATCGGCCTATCGGCAAATAAGATAACATTGACTGATGGCAGTGGCCGATGTTTATCCAGTGTTTCCCACACATAGACTTTACTTGGGCGGGTCATCCAAGTATATTAACAGCCGCCAAAGTATATATGGCAACACATTTTTTCATAAAAAATATTTTTTTATCCTTCCGAGAGAATGACACCATCCGCCATCGATTAACTAGTGAACTCGTTCTCTAGTATTACGTTAGAAGATGTGGACATGGCTCTCCAAGCAGGAAGTGATGCTCTGTTCACGGGAACTCGGAAAACTACAATTCGTGTCGCAAGTGATGCTGCGTTCAAGGGAACTCGGAAAACATTGGTATCGGCTATCGGCCAAATTGTTATTTTAAACATCAGTACTGGTATCAGCTCAGAATTTCACAATTGGTGCATCGCTAATAGCCACTGCTTAATATTATGTCATATACAGACTAGTGGAGACATCACATGCATCACTTTTACGATTATCCTCTCTCTACTTAGTTAACTACCATCAGAGAGGTGTGTCCGTATGTGAGTCTATGCAGCCATGTGATCATCAAGCTGAGTGACATTCCATTATCACCTGTGGTTTAGAAATGAATAAGCAAACATTAAAAAAGTCCTTAAAATGTTCTTCCTCAGTTTCTTTCTGTTTAAATACTATCAGCTGCCTGTATCTCCCACACATTGTGTAGTAGCAGGCGGCTTCACAGGGTTAGGGTAGATTAGAGGGGGGCTTTGAATGGGAAGAGGCACCTAGCTGGTGGCTGGCAGTTGGTTTGCATCAGCTGCTTGACTACACATGTGCAAGGCAGTGTTGATGGGTAATTGACGGTGCCAAATTTATCCCAGGCCCTACTGACCTAGCTATTACCTGGCTTTTTGGAAGCCAATGCTATCTCTGGCTTGAAGTAAAGACCCCTATTATTCTACAAACAGTGAAATAGTGCTGTTATTTGCAGTAAAATATCAGCTCAACAATGGAATTTGTTCTAATCTAACGGTATAAAAACTATGGTACACTTACAATCCCCAAATTTGTCACAAAAAAATATGTAAACATATTTTGGACTTACAACATCTTTGTCTTTCTCTTTCCGTTCAGGGCCGATGAATAATGGACAGTGTAGCACCGATGTCTTAAGCTCAGCACTAGCTTGAATACAGTGGAAATTCAAAGCCCCCTGGTGGCCCTGAAGACTCCACCATGGACTTTTTTGATGACCCAAACCTTTTTGTTGGAGGACTAGAAGGTCTGGATGAAGATGCTTTTACTTCAGGACAATCACTGGTGGATGATCTCAACCTTACCGCAGACTTTGAACCTCTCCAAGTGGAGCCTCTTGCTCCCAGTAAGCATCAAGGGATGATTCCACCAACTTCATCCACTCTCTCCCAACAAGCTATGCCTGCTTATGGACAGCAGATGAGCCACTACACTGCAATAAAGGCCCAGACCCCCATAGGCCAGGTCTTTCCTGGCTCTGGGGCCACAGGAAATGGGGGTATGGCACAGCAACATGGTCAGTACCACAGTGCCTCCCTGAGCCAAACTCCTCAGGCTAATGGATTGTTCGGCAACCGTAGCAGTCCAATGTGGGGAAACCAGGACCAGAATGGGAATATTTATCACCCTCTTTCCCAACAGCAGCAGCAACAGCCACTTCATCAACAACACCCATTGCACATCCAGCAGCTTAATCGCAGACAGCAACCAACACAGCAGCAGCAACACCATTCCTGCCATCAACAGCAGCAGAGAATACCACAGCTTCAGCAGCAACATCAACAAACCCATCACCAACAACAGCTGATGAGTCAGCGTCAGCACCAACAAATGAACCCTCAAATTCTCCCCTTGCCGCAGCAGCATCACAACTTCCCCTTTCACCAGGGAGGTCAACAGCATGCTCACCACAACCAGCAGCCTGTTCAACATCGGCTTACTGTAGGAGGAGCTAGATTTCATTCTAGGCTTGTGCCTACATCTGGCCCTCTGCCTAGTAAGTCATACTTGGAGACTCAAAATCCGTCTCTGGGTGGGACTCTCCTTCAACAGCATCAGCAAAGTGGCTACCAGCTAGTTAGTGGAGGTCAAACCTTCCCTGGTGCAGGACCGGAAGATGGTCATTTGTCCTTTCCTATCCAGTCGTCAGCCATGTCTCTCACACTGCCTGCATGCTCTGTCAGCCCTGCCACTCCATACCAACCATCACAATATCCCACCTACCCTGGAGAGCCAGACATATCCAGTTTGAGTCAACAGTCCCTTCCGTCAGCCTCTATGTCTAGGCCTACCCCTTCTGCACCCCTGATTTCGAGAGTGCCTGGGGCAGGATGCGAGTTCCCATCCACACCAGTAATGACTCAGCAGCAGTCTCAGGTCCCGGCTAGCCAGGCTGATGAATGTCCCTTTCGGGCCTTGCGTTGTTCTGGGCAGACCCAGGGAAACTACAACTCGTCTGAGATGTTCAGCCAAGCTATGAATTGCTACCCCAGTGTGGCCAGCCAGCTGCCTTCTGAGCAGTCCCAAAGCTGTGGAGTCACTGCTGTTCCAGCCAGTAATGGATACCAGTCACTGGCGGAAAGTCTGGTACCGCCAGTGGCTCAGAGTGGGGACTTCGAAAGTCTGGAGGCCCCGGACCTTCTGCCAGACCTTCTGCCTCATCTGGAGGCTGCACTGAGCCAACAGGAAGAATCTAGCTGCTCTTGGAACAATGGCAGCCAGGATAAGGAACAGAATGCTGGGAATATCCCACCTGTGGAGTACAAGGAAGACAAGGTAATGTTGTGACACACATTTAAAATGCATTGCTGTTTTGAGTCTTTTCACAAACACTTGAAAAGGTTTCTTGTTTTGTGTGTTTGCCTGAAGTTGACAAAAGACTAAATACTAACGACACTTCAAGACTATTTTGATATTCCCGATCACCTTGCAGGAGCAAACATTTTCTTTTATGTAGAAGGTATGGGAGAAATGTTGTAATGTCTTAAGTGAGAAACATGGAAAACTTTTTATATCAAGAACATTGTCCTAACTATTCTCCCTGCACTACTCTGATTTTGACTCATATCAACTAAGCTATTAATATTTTCGCCCTAGTTCACCTCAATATTGTCTAATCGGTGCAAATTGAAAAGGACTGCAGGATGGTTCATTTTTAAAACCTATGCTGTGTTGTGCTTCAGCTGGTGGTGTGGACGTGGCCCCTTCAGTATATCACAGTACAGATGCCAGCCAACCGTGTAATGTTTAACTACGTCGACCAGAGAAAGCATGTGCTTGTGGTGGAGTGGAGGAAGGAGCGTTACAGCTGAGGTCCTGATTCTGAAAATGATAATAATCTGTCCGGCCTGGCCTGTCTATCCGCCCAGTGCACCGACAGCAGGTCCGGCCTGATTAGGCTGAGTGGCAGGAGTGTCTTCAGGACTTAGCTGTAAGCATACTTAGGGCTATATCAAGATGTGGGTCAGGGCAAGCCAGAGGCACTTACACACTGCCTGGCT
>OMKR01044752.1:0-14224 GCA_900302355.1 Cyttopsis rosea | reverse complement strand
GGGCGCAGCGGCCAAAACACGCGACCCCGCTGGGATCCCGGTGTCGTCTTCCCGCTGCGGCTAAGCTAGTTTAGCGGTGGCCTTGTGCTGCATTCAAGTCACACAGGAAATACGAGATTCGTACTTGCGATGCGTGAAATGCCGTTGACGTCGGTTTTACTTCTGAGCTTTGACTGATGCTTTGTACCCCGATGTGTGCCCACAACACCCCGCAGGCGCGGCACATCGCGCTAAGGCGTCTTGATAAAAACCACAACGAAAGACCTTCCGAGTATAATTCACGGGCTGTAACGTAGAGGTGAACTGATGGTGAAGTTCCGCTGACCTTACACAGTGTATGTCCAGATTTTATGTGTTCGCAACTTGCACCACTTCCTATGTTTGACAGTGTGAATGATTGATACAGAGGTTCGTTGCTCATTGTTGATTTTTAGCTTCATTGTTGTCTATTGCCAAATTGTTATTTATTTATTCAGGTTTATTCTATATTGGCTTTTTATTTTATTTTATTGGCTATTCTCCCTTTTGGTGTACAACGCGTTCGGCCGATGTCAAACAGCCTGAACACTTCCCAAAGCAAAAAAGTCCCGAATTCACCCGTGACATGAACGCAGCATAATGCTAATGACAGCTCAGCTACTTCGGCCAAAGTGAAACCAAACCGGCGGCTCAGACGTATAATCTCGTCACTACCGAATGTGTAATTGCTGCACAATTTGATCACGAGCTTGTTTAATGTAATAAATGACATAATGTCATTTAATAAAATAATTTAATCACCGTTCAATAATCCAAATTCGAAGCTCTTTTCACCAATAGAAGACACTGAAATAGTGAGAATACAAAGCAGAAGAGCAAAATGCATTTAATGTAAAATCGGTTCATTTTGTCCTAAATCTCAGTTTGTGATCATCAATTTAGACATGACAGTGATATTTCTAAGGTATGACAACATGAAGTGTGTGTGTGTGTGTGTGTGTGTGTGTTAAATACTTGTAATTATAATAGTTCCATATCGCACAACATATTGTTATGTATTGAAAGGCCCACGTCGGGGGATCCGGTCGAGCCGGTTGTATGTAACTACGTGGGAATGTCAAGTATTCCATCAGAACAGACCTGTAGTTTTCAGATTTGAAGGAGTTGAAATGTTGGAGTGCAGCGCCTCACCCGCTGCAGACCATCATACTTACAGTCCGGTGATGTTGTGACTGGAATTCCACCGAAATACAATAAAGGATCAAATGGAATCTCCCAGCACCGGCTTCAGAAAGATGCAGCCGTCTCAGTGAAATCCAACTTAGCTGCGGTTCTGAGCCAGATGAGAGGAAACGTGAAGAACCAAGGGTTAGGTTCTGTTTGTCCAGCCACACCGTCAACATAACCTCAGCTGTCTCCTGGTTTATGGGCTAATTTAATTCAAAATGTCTGTGTGTGTGTGTGTGTGTGTGTGTGTGTGTGTGTGAGGATCAATTCAGTAGCATTTCTCTCTCTCTCCCTCCTCCTCCTCTGTGTCTCTACCTCTCCTTCTCTGTATACCCCTCTCTCTTCATCTGCCTGCTCTCTCCCTCCTCCTCCTCTGTGTCTCTACCTCTCCTTCTCTGTATACCCCTCTCTCTTCATCTGCCTGCTCTCTCCCTCCTCCTCCTCCTCTGTGTCTCTACCTCTCCTTCTCTGTATACCCCTCTCTCTTCATCTGCCTGCTCTCTCCCTCTCTGTGTTTCTCTCTCTCCCTTCTCTCTGTGAGGCGATGAAATGGCCCGTTCACCAAAGGCCACAATGCTCCAGGCCTTCATAACTTCAAGGCTTGAAATTGATAGTGTTGTAATGATTTCTTGTGGTCACGTCCCGAACCTAATAGTGCTTTGTCTAATAAAGGACTTTTTTCTGTTTGTAGTTATTCTACCTGTCTAAATGTGTTGTACAGGTAAAAAAAAACAAACGGCAAGCTTATTTACTAACTAGCTAAATAATATCCAGTTTCTCCATTATTAATACACAGTCCATTCTAAACCAATCAGTCGTTAATGAACATAACTCAGTCTTTAGCTATGAGGAAGCCCGAGCATGAATGAATCTTCATTGAAGTGTCATGCCATCTTGTGGCCCACCCCACATGGGATTATAATATACCTTTGCAAAATGACAAAATTGGAACTGAACATAAATACAAGAGAAATAGAATGCGCTTTGCCTTCAGCTCTCTCTACCTCGAATCCCAGGCCTTCTCTAGATACTTTGCAAACTTATGTCTCTTCTTTGTTTTTCTAACAACCAATGTGTTTGTGTTGTACGCATAGTTTAGTTATCCCCGTTTCCTGGCTCGGTCATTGCGTCGATGCATGCTTTTCTACGACACGCCGTATGATCGTATGCTTAAGGCCATAATGCACGATCCCAGGCACGACAAGTGGCTCACAGATCTCCTCCTTGTGTTGTTGAGTCCAAATACTCTCGCTCTCCAATGACATCGCTGCTCTGCTTTCCCTCCCACAGCTAAAAGCAAAGAGCCTGAGAGACCAACAGATGCTAAAGTCAATAGAGGTGGGTACAGCACAATGTCTGCAGAGATCAAGAGAACGCTTTTAATTTGAAGGAGTTGTTTGTAATAGTGCTGGGAGATAACATGGAACCTACATTTGGTATCATGGAAGTCCCATGTTAAATCCATCCATCCATGTTGAATCCTGCAATCCTAAACGGTTCTTTACTACATTCAGTTTTACAAATATTAGGCCTTAAAGGTAATTAAATAGCCTTACATTTGAATTTGTGAGGTCTTGATTTAAATTCAATTTCATATCTTCAACATTTCTGATGTTCTAATAACAGTTCATAGAATCATCTAGTTTGTAGCCTTCCCTATTTCCACATAATACCAAATATGTAGTACTTGCCTTTATACTTAACTGTAATACGTATTTGACTAAGAGAGATGATTTGTCCAAAATGTATACTAAATCTTATTAACATTTGTCTTAAAAAGGTATTATAAAGTTAAATTTAACTCTCTGATACCTGCGTGCACCCCCTGATCTATATAGTAATTAATTCAGACTAATTCAGATGTCAAGTTTCTCCTCATTATTTCATTCCAGATATTCTGAGAAATGTTGATTCGTATATTCTCATCAGTATTAATTTACCCCACAAAACTGTGTCTCACGCAGATGGTTAGATATTGGAATTCAGTACTTTAATGGTGATATTATTGAGTATTGATATATTCTGTGGTATATTCTATGCATTGTAATTAATTAATTGTAATTGTATTTTTCTCAATCAATTGTCCATCTAAAGGCGTCAGGTTTTATTGATAAGATTGTGCGACAGGCTGCTTTTCAAGTTAAAAATGTTTCTGAAATGCAAACACACACAGACACACACACAGACACAATGAGCAGTCTGTTCTTAAGGCACCTCTCACGCCCCTCAGCTCCTGTATGCTAACTGTGTCCTCTTTCACAAGACGGTCACTTCTGTCAAAAGACCTTTTCCCTCTTCACACAAATGACTCCAGCCCCAGGCACCCTGGCTGTTCGACATGGTTGAATGCTTCCTTATTTAATGAACTCTTTCTCCATCCTGTTCCCCAAGCCCCTGCTCCCGCCAGCCCTCAGTCTCCATCGCTGGGCCTGAGGAACCACCATGCCATCCAGGAGGCCGCAGGGCCGAGCCACGTGGCCATCAATGCCATCTCCGCCAACATGGACTCCTTCGCCCGCGGACGCACCGCCATCCTCAAGAAGCAGCCCAGCCACATGGAGGCGGCCCACTTTGGTGACCTTGGTACGTAGCCTTCACTGGTTTGTTTGAAACAAATATTTTTGTGGTAAAATAAAAAAAAATTTGTTTGCACTTGGGTTTTGAGTGCAGTTATGTTTATAACTTGTTATTAAGAGGGGAAAAATACTTTTTCCATTTGTGTGGCCTTCCTCTAGGGATTTAGTGTCTTGCCTAAAGTAGAACTGGGCGATATAATGATATTGTAATGTCAATATGATATGAGACTAGATATCAGATATGAGACTTATATATCTAACTATATTGCAATATTACAATCGCTAGGATTGTAATATTGCAATATAGTTAGATATTGTCTTTAAGGCTGCGTTATAGTAAAGTCAGAGACTAATGGCTTCCCATGATCCCGGGCACGATAGAATAGGTATCTGGGACACATTTGGGACAAAGGGGATTTTGTTCTTCACTACTATGGATGACTATACCTAATTATAATGTGAAGAAAATACATTTTAGATTTGGGACAGCCCAATTTTACTTTGGGACTGTTCTGGGATGATGGTGAAAAAAGTTAGACTGGAGCCCTTTTTTGTATGTTTTGAGTTTGGTGGCCTTCAGTCAGCCGTCGCTGTGTCGCTCGCGCTGCTGTCGCAGCAGCCTCTGAAATGGCTGAAATTGCCGACCGGCTGTTGTGAGCGATGTCGCTCTGTGAATAATCCTTCCAGGCGCTCGCACCGTTTCATGCATCAGTCGGCCCTTTGGACCGGCAGCCACTCCACGTCGCAGGCCTCAGGGTCTCCGCTCAGTCTTGTGGTCGACAGAAAAATCAAAGTGCATTGAATTCATCTACTTCTGCCCTAAATAAGAGCTTTGTGGTTGCAGCTAGCGCTACCCACTGCTAAGGCTATGACTTTAAATCAATACCAATATTTTGATGCCAGTTCCTAAACAAAACCAAATTCAATACCAATCTTTGAAATGGAGAGATAAAGGTTGTATACTACTTTCAAATAAACACTCAAATAAATCATCACTGCCTAGCTTAAAAACGATCCCTTTTCAGAACGAAATTGCGTAACGCATTCACGCTGACTAACTTACTGAGACTTACTGATGCCGAAGAGAGAAACTACAACTGGTATAGCTTCTTTTCTCGGCAATACCATGAAAGGATCTAGTTTTGATACTACACATTGCAGGCATTTGGTTGTAATGTCGCAGGAGGGCAGCTCCCTGTTAGAGATAAACAGGAGTGGAGGAACCTGCGAAAAAGCATTGAAGGATGAATGACGTATTTTGTTCGGGTCTCCTTTGCTTTTTTATGGCCGACGGCCTGACGCTGGTGGCAGGATGGAGATGGAGTTTAAGAGACAGGAAGGGTGGAATTCAGTGTCAGCTAATTGTCAGCATTGGCATTCTGACTGAAGCAGCCACCACTGTCACTCAGGGCTAACAGCTAAAGGCAGCTTTATAGTTCTGCATTGAGTAGCTGCCGTAGGTATGCCGTCGCCGTAGCTTACGTGCACCTCTCCAGACACGTACACGTCAGGGCGGCGCAAGAGCTGTGATTGGTCCGCTTTTCTCCGCTACGTGTTTCCAGTGTTCCAGTGGTTCATTTCCGTCAACAGTGAAAAACAAAATGGAACAGATGGAAGAGAGGCTGGCTGAGGCATTGTTGGATGGCCTCGTTGTTGGGGTCGACGCCAGGCAGGTTCTCCAGGACGCTCTGGAGGAACTCGTCGCATCACGTCGTAGTCATCCTCCTCCTCGTGTCTCTCATAGTGTGACATTACTTGGATCACAAACCAGCACAACAGCTTCCCAACTCTGATGAGTGTCTTCCTGAGAAATGTTCTTTTATTTGGTGGGGGAGGTATAAGAATGTTGTGTGTACGGAGGTGTGAGGTCGTTATAAATTTAAGAAAAGAGGACTTCTTTTGCACTCTGTTTCAACACAACTAGAATACTGTTAAACTTATCACTGTGGTTCCTTTGTTCCTTAAAGGAGCACAAGGTATTTTTTTCCAACCTTCGTCTTCGCTCTAATATGATAATATGGGATTTTTAAAACAAAATAATCTTAATTGTCAACTCTTGATGAGTCACCTTTCAACTCAGAACTTTCAACTGTGAGGAATGTATCTTCAGGGAAAATGAATATTGAATTTGAAACATTACACGTTGGAGTCACTGTGTTGTGAGCCGCTGTCCGGCGAACATCAAAATGCCAGAGAGTGGACGACATCCCTACTCTAGCGCTGCAACTCTCCTGGATGGATTTATAATGATGCAAAGTCACAATAATAAAAAACCAATGGAGCATCATTCTCTTCTAAAACGTCTAGCCTAAAGTGAACTTTCTTTACATTAATTTAGATATTTCTCTGTTTACAGAGGGATTAGTGGGCACCCGTTATGTTGTTAGTTCTAGTGAAGGAAACACTGGTCTATTGTATGGCTGCAGTACAGACAGTGCTTTGTTTGAGGATATTATGAATGTGAGGAAAGTTGTCAACATTTATATTGATAAGAATATTTGAAATGGTTGCAGTAAAATAGCTACAGTATCATAAAAATGTACCTCAGCAGCAACAATAATGATAATAATGAAAATAATTATTATTCATCATAGTATTAATTTATATTTTCTCAGGCTTTCTGTGTGTTTTAAGAGAGACTGAAAGATGAGATTAAAGAAAATGAAATGGAAACGAGGACTGAAAGCCCTTCTCAAGCACAGCTTGGATTGGCACACCACATTATATTCCTGACCTCCTCTGCCCATATTCCACCTCCAGGTGTCCTAGATCCTCCAGCCAAATGCTTCTCTCTGTTCCACGGTCCCGATTAAAAGTTTTAAGGGTGATCGTGCGTTCTCTGTTGTTGCCCCGAGCTGTGTAACATTCTAGACCTTTGTACCTTTTACTGAAACCTTCAAATCCTTTTTCCAGTTTCTCTGATGTGCGTTTATGTGCATGCTCCAGGGCGCTCCAGCGTGAACTACCTGACACAGGAGACCCGCTCCCGGCTCTCCAAGACCGTGGACCAGATCCTGCGGGACCCCGTGGCGCTGCCCTACTACATCCAGTTCATGGATACCCGGGGCACCGACAACCTGGTGCGCTTCTGGCTGGAGGCGGAGAGCTTCCGCTCTACCAGCTGGTCCCGAGTCCGAGCCCACAGCCTGAACTCCGTCAAACACAGCTCCCTGGCCGAGCCCGTCCCCACCTCCCCGGACGCCGACGTCCCCCCTATTGCAGCCGGGACCCTCGGCGGCGGAGAGGCGGCCCCCACACTCCAGCTCTTGCATCACGACTCCTTCAGCGCGGACCCAGGCCAGAGGCCCGGAACCCCCAGGACGACCCAAGTGGGGGCCCCCAGCAGCCAGCCCCCCTCCAGGACAGGAACCCCCTACAAGCAGCCGTCCAGCAGCGCCCTGAAGGAGCTCTCCGACAAACTCATGAAGAGTGCGTTTTTTTAGATTTCCTGAGTTTCCCTTTGATACGAGATGATTTATTGTGTTATTGAGATACTCTGAGGATATTTGGCCTGGGTTTTCAAATTCAATATTTTTACGGCACTGATTCAGTTGCAATGGTACTTAGCTTTCACGATCATGAAATTGTCATTTCAATGTACAAATAGTTGCGATTAACGCTTTAAATGTCTTGGATTGTTGATTTTATGCCACTATCTTAGTATATTCCTATAATAGTGTAAAATACACATCTACTTTATGAAGAATAGACATTTAATGGCACTGAACATTTAAACATTGACTTAAATGTTGCACTTAAATTAGGATGGAAACATGCCGAATCTAACGATTTTACCAAATGATCACGATTAGCACAAATAATTGCGATTAGGGAATAATTGTGAGAGTTCTGATTCGATACTATCAAAAAATTGGTTCCCCTGTGCCAAATTCCTCAAAATTATCTCACTAGTTTGAGTTTATTTGATATTTCTAGTGTATAAAAAAAGTTTTTAATCGATAGCCAGTCCTGAGCAGATACAGTGATTCATATCATTATTGTGTCAAAAAAAACAATATCGCCCAGACCTACGGCCGCTCTAGTCATACTGACTCCAGCGATTATTTTCTAGTCATAAACATGAAAAATATCACCTGATGGTCGTTATGGGCTTACTCATTCATCCCATGGTGTTTTTCAGGTATTGAGAGGGATGCCGTCACCATCTTTACCAAGTTCATCTCTCCAGACGCTGCCAGACCCATTCCCATCACAGAGCAGATCAGAAACGACATAGTTGGTAAAATATACATCTATTCCGTGCTTCATCATAAAGCTCTGTATGAGTTACTTGAATACTTGAATATTTGTTTTGTTGTCTTTGTCTTTACACTGTCTTTGTTTTGTGAAGCTAAGATTTGTGGAGAAGATGGGCTGGTGGACCCAAACTGCTTCGTCATTGCACAGTCTGTAGTCGTCGCCATCCTGGAACAACAGTGAGTTTCTTGTCTTCTCATTTCCCAGGGGGCAGTGGGGTTTTCCTTAACGCCATATTTGGACACAAAGATTAAAGTGCAACCCCTCCAGACCTTTGTCATTTTGACCTTGACTCATCCAGCTGCTACTGTGTGGATTTATCTTCCTTCCCTTGTCTGCTCTCTAATTGCCAGGCACTTTATTGAATTCCTGCGGAGTCATCACTTCTGTAAATACCAGATTGAGGTGTTGACCAGCGGCTCAGTCTTCCTGGCTGACATCTTGTTCAGCGAGTCGGCTCTCTTCTACTTCTCTGAGGTAAGCGGCTCAAAGGTTTTGCCAAAAAGCGTAGCTTCATGGAAACCAACAGTTGACTAGAACTAACTAAGGTGTCCAGTGAGTGATCGGTCATTTCGTATCCAGTACATGGAGAAGGAAGAGGCGGTGAACGTGCTCCAGTTCTGGCTGGCGGCTGACAACTTCCAGGACCAGCTGGCGGCTAAGAAGGGTCAGTACGACGGCCAGGAGGCCCAAAACGACGCCATGATCCTCTACGACAAGTAAGCCTTCCTCCCCGTTAATGTCTGCAAGTGTCCTCGCCTTCAGGGATCTTCCGGTTCTGCATGCTAACTAGCCTAGCTCCTTTGAAATTGGGGAAATACAACTTCTAGTATCTCAAAAGCTGAGTTCTTTACGATTAATCGTAAAGAAAATCGCGATCTCGATTCATACATCTATGCGATCTCATTTCTAAACGACTACAATTCGGATGTATTTGCATTTGCGTGAAATGGAGATCAGTTGCATTAAAACACTCGCTCCTATTCCCCTGTGCATTCACGTCGCTTTGCATTCACGTGTTGACATTTCCTTCGGAACAATCCCAGACTTGCGATATCAATCGAGCTTATTCCTATTATTATTAGAAGTGCACCAGGCACGTTGGCGCAGCGCCCCAGACGCATCGATGTTGTCGTAGAGAGAGGAGGAATATTGAAATCAACAGCGATTTTAAATATGTTTTAACGCACAGTTTGATAACACTGCGTCGACCAGACAGACACAATGAAGGAGATGGAACTTCCGTGTAAAGCCAAAGCCGGTTTTATTGACTGCCTTGACACTTCCTGCAACCCCGGGGTTGAGGTGTCCAGTCAGAAAAGACTCGCCTCTCCTTCCGCACCCGTCCCTACACCTCCGTCTCCCAGGCCTCGCCTCCAATCGGATGAACTTATGCAAATTATAACAACCCCTCCCCACGGTCAGACACACAGCGTTAAAATACATTTTGTCTGAAATTCCACCAATGCTTTTATTAGTTATTGTGTGAAAAATAAAAATACATTTCTGCTTATTACTTTTAAATTTAAAAATGACATTACAAGTTGATCTTGTTTAGACTGTCTCACAATATGTCCTATGATCTCTGAAAACAAGGTCTTGCAGTTATCCAGTTATTAAAGTAAGTATCAAGTATAAAAATGTTTTTATAGTAGTCTGCCATAAATAATTTAATATAATAGAAATGTGAGCGACAACTGTAATTGTTGAACTTGGTTAAAGTTTATGTCAAGCGCTTTGATATGTTATGTTCTCTGTTTAAGAAAGAGTCCAAAAATGTTTTTATTGAAAAAATTAAAATCCGGTGAGAGAATTGTGATTCAATTCTTAGGGAGAAAAATCGTGATTTACATTTTAGCAAGAATCGTGCAGCCCTCCATTATGTATAATCATGTATGTTTAAGTCTTATTATTGCAATATTATTATACATTTGCATTGTATATACTATACCGACGAGTATGTACTCCATACGTGTAGAAAACAATTGTATCATCACATGCAACATTAACTTTGGGTGCTGGGAAGAGGACTGGGAAACAAAGTCAGTATGATGTAGTGAACCACCGCCGTCGCCCTCCAGGTACTTCTCACTCCAGGCCACCAACCCTCTGGGCTTCGGAGACTCTGTGCGGATGGAGATAGAGTCCAACATCTGCAGGGAGGGGGGGCCGCTGCCCGACTGCTTCACCACCCCCCTGCGCCAGGCCTGGACCACCATGGAGAAGGTCAGACACCCCCTCATCCTCAGCGCTTCATGGCTTCTGGTTGATGGATCAGTGGTCGTCACACTTTTTACCTGGACTTTTTCTGACCCATGGGGAAAAGCCCCAAAATATGAATTATTAATATCAGTCAGTGCATTTTAACATAACACTTTTAATGAAGGAGGAGAAAGTCCTGCTTTCATTCTTCTAACTATGCAAAATAGTAGTTCAATAGGAGTTGATCTTCTCACGTTCCTGGAGACAACCTGGTACATTTCCTTTTACTTTCAAACTCTGAAGCAGACGGTTTTTTTTATAATGTCATCGTAGCTACAGTAGCAGAACATTTCTACCTGTACTATCCAGTACACCAGAATATCAAAATGGGGCTCACAGATTCATGTTCATTGATGTGTCGGGGCTTGGTAATGCTAGTTCCAACACCAATAGCATTTAAAAGGTCATATTTTTACCACCGTTAAGACATCCCACGTAGCTCTACGACACTGTTTCTTTCACAGGAAGTTGATATTTGAAAATTACAGATCTGTGGCGTGAGGTTAAGGTTGTGTCCTTTTGATATTTTCAACATTTTCTGCTCGAACTGTTGCTTTGACCTTTTTTCAGATGATTTTCCTCAAAGTTTTTGCATTACAAGCGGTGGGCTACGTCGCGTTATCAAACGACTGATAGAAGGTTCGATAAAGGTCTCGCGTTTTAACAGAAACAACACAGCGAGCAGACCTTTCTGTTGTCATTCTGATCCCTCCAGGTCTACATGCCCGGTTTCCTCTCCAGTAACCTTTACTACAAATACCTGAGCGACCTCATCAACTCGGTGCGGGCCGACGAGTTCGTGAACGCCGCCGCTCCGGGCCAAGGCGGCCACGTCGAGGGAGACCGCTCGGGTTCCGCGCCCGGCGAGGGCTCTCAGGCTCAGGTAACCCCGCACCCGACGTCTGGTGACATTTAGAGCTTTCCCTTCTTGTTGGACATCGGAGAAATGCTTTTATGACGGCTACATGAAAGGTCTGGAGCATTTGCTCGTGTGCAGTTCATCTCGTCTTTTTAAGCCGTAAAAAACGTATATTATCACGATACTTGGGTCCCGATACGATATTATCGAGCGAGATGGGGAGTTTTGCGATACATTAAGTATTGCGATTAAATTTGTTGTGATATATCACGCTAAGGTGCGCGGGGCTCCTGCTCGGACAGGGAGGTGTCAGTGGGGCTGATAAACGGCTTAAGGGCTGAAAAGATTATGGAAACGAATCAATAAAACTATTAATTTTCTATTTTAAAATCTAAAATAGATAAAGTATTGATACTTGGCACCACTGTATCGATATTGTATTATGATAAAAAAAGTATTATGATAATACACTGTATCGATATCTCCTCCCCCCCCTAGTGCGGTGCACTGTTCCTGAATGGTGCCAAATAAAACAGAAAAGAACCACAAGCACAGACTGGCTACTACACACTTCAGTTGATCAAGTTCACTTAAAAGGTGAATTAAAATGAATCTTTATTCCAATACAGCAAGGTACCAAAAAGGCAGCAGTGAAAATTCTGAAGAACTTCGATGAGGCCATCACCGTGGACGTGTCCAGTCTGGACCCGGAGTCCCTGTACCAGCGGCCCTACGCCGGGTGAGCCTGAAAACACACAACCAATATGGCTCCTTGTATCGGATTTTTGCCTTTGGGAAATACGATCTCTGATACGATGCACAATTCTGCTGTGGATGTTTCTTTTGCGATTGGCAATGTGCGTATGGGGAGTGAAAAGGGTGAAAATTCTGGACGTGGAAATCCTGTCCATACAATCCATGTATTAAAGTAGTTTGTGTACATATTAACACCTATTCTAACCTGTTCATGTGTGTAATCATAACTCCGTATATTGAAGTATGTGGTGAATTGGCTGCTTCCAATTCATATTTATGCTTTGTTTTTATCTTTTTAATTTGTATAAATATTATAAAATATTATAAATATTATGTATAAGTATAAATCTCTCTTTCTCTTATTTCTGCCAAAGCATAACAAGCCATGTACACAACAATTATGTTACACAACATATTCGTTTGTCGCTCTTTCCCTGTCTCTCTGCTCAGGAGGATGACGTTTGGGAAGGTGAACGAGCTCGGACAATTCATAAGGGAGGCCGAGCCAGAGCCGGACGTGAAGAAATCCAAAGGCACACACACACACACACACACACACACACACAAACTGCTGTCAGCTACTGTATATCTGCTCATTCCCTGTGAATGTAATCTCATCCAGTGAGTGTTTCCATTCTCTTAATAGCATCATGGCTCTCTGGAATAAAGTAAGACCCACCCCGCTCCATCTTATATCTTCAGAAACCGAGTGACCTGAAAGAGCTCCATTATTTATTCTGTCTCAAAAGCCTCTTTCTGGGAAGAGAATACAATACTGAGGAACGGAGGAAGCCGGCAGCTATTGTGCGTTTCTCAGCTGGATCTCGTGGCCCAGACAGAAGCCGTTGTCTTTCAGGAGCATAACAAAAACGGGAGCATTAACCTTTCATAGCGGACGGACTAAATAGGAATGATTTTTGCAGAGCGGTGGGAGGGTGGGTAAGTCAGGATTAACTCGGCATGACTTCACGTGGAGAGCACTTTTCAGGTGGATTAAGGTCAAGTTGCTCTTCTACAAGTGGCTATCAATGTTTTTAGTATGAATATATGTCCACTTTGATTAGATTTACAGCGATTAATATGATGATGACTGACGTTTCCATTCGTGGTTCTGTTAGTTTTTATTATCTAGGTGAACATTACAGAGATTTACTGTCTGAGTATCAGTTTAGAATGATATTTTTGATTTTTGGCATCACAAATTATGTTCCCTAAATGTGTTTCAGACAAATTCCTATCTTCTAGCTATCTTCTAAGCCTCCTAACTTAAGAATATCCTAAGGTAGGAATCCTGTTTTTAGGAAAGCGCTTGAAGGAGTCCCAAGGCCAAATATAACCATCAAAATAATCTGTCAAAAATGGCAGCCAGGCTACTTCTGCTGGGTCTACATTAAGTACAGGAACATAGGAGTAGAGCTGAAAGATGAGTAAACCTGAATGTTTAAAGAAAGTGGAATTCTGGGACATGTAGTATAATCATCCAACACGGACGATCTGATGGATCTGCACTTTAACCTGTATTACTGATGTAGCCTTTGGTTTCCTCTCTCAGGTTCCATGTTCTCTCTAGCCATGAAGAAATGGGTCCAAGGCAACTCGGATGAGGTGAGACCATCAAGATGATGATGAGACACCTGAAGGGTGGTTACCATGGAGACTCATGGGTTGTGCTGTTAATTGTATTTGAATCCATCTTGTAACCTTCTCACCTCATCTTCATCATGATTCCCTGTTGCACCAGGCAAATAGATAATGTGAGGTTGCCTCCCACTTAATGTTAACAAAAGATGCTCATCAGATCTTTGATTGTCTTGAGTCTCCCCTGACTCTGTTGTCGGTGCATTGCTGAAGGGCGAAGCGCTTTGCTCCTCCTCTTCTTCTCAACACGGCTTTTTTGCTTGAAAAGTCTTGTTTTGCCTCGAGTTTACTGGCACCTCAATGGACCTGATGCTTGTTTCTGTTTCTTTAGGCCCAGGAAGAGATGGCCTGGAAGATTGCTAAGATGATTGTGAACGACGTCGCCCATCAGTCCAACCACGACAGCCCTGGCAAGTCCACGAAGGTAGATGGCACCGTCCGCCGCCTGGGAACCGCTGCTCTGCCTTTGCAATGACATGCGTGAAAATGACTGTCAATGAAGTTGCCTATTTTTTGGTAATAAATGTCATTTCTCTTCCAGTTATGACCTCGTTCAGGAACTAAAGGACAGTCCTTCCTTCCTTCCTGGAGGCAGAGGGCCCAGGCTGGAGCAGTGATGGACTGAATGCAAATACTGCAGAACTCCAGAAAGAACAAATCATTTAATCAA
>OMKR01044751.1:0-13239 GCA_900302355.1 Cyttopsis rosea | reverse complement strand
CAGATTATAACACAAGCCAACATTGCACTCTTACTGCAAAATCACAGCTTAAGGGGTCGAGGGGATGCTAGAGATTTGGGATATCCAATGTTTTTGTGTTGGTGTGTCTACATGCGAGTGCGGGGATGAATTGGTAGCTAGGAGATGACAAATATTGCTCAGGGAAGACATTTATGTGTCATTGAGGGGAAAACGTTTATATATTCATTATTGTACCCGGCCTACTTTACTTACTTTACAGAGTGAGTGTAATAAGTATACAAGGATTATGTATTTTTGGTCAATACCTCAATATCCTAATAAGATATTTCCACACGCGATGATTCGAAGGCGGTCTACAAAGTTTCGGAATGTGCGTTGCTTTGCTGTAACGCAGCCTTTCAGAGCAAGAAAAGACAACGTTTAACTACATGGCGGCATTGCCCAGAATCCTACGAGCGGTCTCGCAAAAACACGGATTCCAAGCCCCTCCTCACTATTTTATCTACAAAACGCGACTTTGACAAAATGCAACAAAAGCGCATCCGAGGTCATTGGTCAGCGATGGACACGTACGTAGCTCAACACGGTGATTGAAACACGCAACATTCCTAACTCGCTGTCTTCTGTGTTTTCCCTGAAGATTACTTTACATTCCGTTCCCTTACATTCAAAGTCCTGACAAAACATCAAAGTATATTTAAAAAGAACAGTGAATCTGACGACCGGCTCAGGAAAGATAAATGTTGGTATGTTGAAGAAACACAGTTAAGTGAGCAAGCCAGGCAACAATTTCCAATGTCTCCCCACAACACAACTTCTACAACTTCCACAACATGCACACATGTGTTGTGTATGTATGCATGTATGTTTGTGTCTGCGGGTATATGCGCATGTGTGCAAATTACCTGACAGCACCAGCGCAAGTACAGGCTTCTTAGAGAGGACATGGTGGACAGGTAGCCCAGGCCTGTATCTGTGATCCGCACACATCTTTAAAAAAAGAAAAAACACATCAAATATGCTTTGATCAAATACTGATTGTGATTAGCAATGCACACCGGGGAAGTTGGTCGAAAATTTTATGATGATAATTCTATTTTATATTGTGTGTAGAGCGCAAAGGTAACACTGTGTACATAATTATTAAGGAACTACTCATCCCATAAACCATTGCGAATGATATCTTTCCAACGACTTCCAACCTAATGATAGTTTAGCGCTTCTTCTTGAATCTTTGTCATTATATAGTGTTTAAATTGTGAATAATAGTGTTGAAACCATGGTTGCTTTGTGGTAAATGTAACGTAAACGATCATAGAGTTCAGCGGCAGCAGTAACTCACGAGCTGACGTTGTGACATCAGCGAGCTCCACCAATTAGAGACGTCGCTGTTACCCTTGGATTGTGGGTAGTGTAGTACTTCTCCACGACATCGCGAATAAAACACGTTTTTCTTAAAACAAGGTTGATGTCATACGGACTCGTGGCTTCTACGGGAGCATATACCATCGTTTCACAGTCTCCCAGCTCGTGGTGAGTCTCCCTTGGATGGTTACGACATTATGGCAAATAATCAAAATCTTCATTCAGAATATGAATGGGGTTTTTACTTCCGGAACTAAAGTGTCACTGTTGCGCTCTATATCTTGTGTGAAATTCTTTCCATAAATTATTCGTATCCCATATAACGCAGCCTAAAAAACTATGTTTTTTGTACAATCAAAATATTTTCTTTTGTCACCTAAAATTGTGCATTACAAGTAAGTGATTTGTTATTGAGTGTCTCTTCTGGTGGATTATAAATAAAAAAATGAAATTTTTATTTGAATGAAGAGTACTTTGAGTATACTTTCCTCAATAATTGTCTTTTCAAATTACTCAACCAGATCCTATTCTGCCAAGGGGGAAAAAGTCTGTAAACCCCAGACAGATTATATTACTTGTATGTTCAACATTCATTTTGGGCACTTGAATAAAACTTAGCGGATGTGGCAAAACGCGTAATGCAATCTGAAAGGCACGTCTGCTGTAATCAGAAATTATGTCACACACCTGTCGAGGACCAGCTCCTCCAGCTTGTGGAGGTCACAGGCAATGTACTCAAGGGCCATGTCGGTGATGCGGGGACACCAGGACAGGTCCAGGCTGCGGAGCTTGCGCAGGTTCTCGGCCACTAGCTCCACACCATCGTCCGTGATCTTGGAGCAGCCGGAGAGACTCAGGGCCGTCAGGTTGGGGAGACTGTGCACCATGTTGACCACGCCGTGGTTGGTGATCTCCCAGCAGGAGTGAAGCCGCAGCGTGTGGGTAGTGTAGCCCTGAGGGATCGACAGTGTTAACGCAACACAGGCTTGCGTTTTGTGAGAAACGCTACAGTTACACTTTTGGGGGATAATTTGATGTTAATAGTCAACCCAGTATAAACTATGACCATAACTATGATGATATATTGACATTTGATACTTAACTAAGTATCAACTTCAATACTTGAATACTAAACTGTATCAGCTGACCGTTTGTTTCAGTATTGTAATTGAGTTGGTTAGGCATCAGGTTAGAGATGGTCATGGTTAGATATAAGGTTAGAGGTGGTAAGGTTTAGGTATCAGATGAGAGATGGTTAAGTTTGGGTATCAGGTTAGATATTGGTAGGTTTAAGTATCAGGTCTGGTCAACAACAAGACACAAGATCCCATTGGATGCTGAGAAGTGCACAGCCAACGGTGAAAACCTTTTATGATTGTCTTTGAAGTTACTTTGAGGAGAGTCGGTTTAAGAATGTGTTTAAACTAACCCACTTTTCAATAACCATATAATAAAATGATGAGATCATGTAAAATACACAAAAAATACACCCAGGCTTTCAAAAAACATGTTATGTGGATAAAATAAAGGGATGAAAAGGTGGTTCCATGGCCTTGGACCAGAAGATAAACTATAACACTGCGACTCATCTTCCACTCCCACCAATATTTCATCTGGTGGTCCCCCAGGGCTCAATCTTGGGCCCCATATTGTTCTCCCTATATATGCTTCCACTCTGGAAAATTATTCAGCATTATAACTATAATTTATTTTCACTGTTACGCAGATGAGACTCACCAATATATCCCCCACTCAAATCCATAAGACTGGTTGAGATAAGCAAACTGATTGATTGTTTACAAGACATTTTATACTGGATGGCTCATAATTTTCTCAAAATGAACGAAAATAAGAATGAAAATTTACTCCTCTGACCCTAGCCCCCTAAGAAGCATTGGCATCAGAGGCTGGATCATCTTTCCACCTATGTCAGGTCTCACGTAAAAACCTGGATGTGATTTTTGATGGTTCTCTTTAGTTTGAGAAGCAAATAAACTCAGTTATTAAGTCCAGCTTTTTTCAGCTTGGATTCTGCATTATAACATTAGATTGTCCGATTAATTTGCCATTTTCAAAAATCTTCTTAAAACCTACTTTTACTCCCTTGCCTACAACTGTGATTGACTTCTTCCTCAGTGTTTTGAATGTGTGTGTCTGCATTCTGGTTCAAATAGAAATTGTGCTACAATTTATCAGTATTTATATATGTCAGAAAACGTGTGTGTTGAAACTATTTATGCATCTCTTCAACCACTGTTGCAAAGCAGTTTGGTAAAATAATTTTTTAAAGCACTATATACAGTATATATATATAAATGAACTGGAACTTAATCCAATAAAAAAAATGATGGCAGGCCGAATGATTTTGATAGCTGAATCTCTCAGGATCTCTTTAAAAGTCTTTAAAAATCACTGCTCGACAAAAGAGCCTTTGTATCTGCTTTTTTGTCAAGAATTGATCTGATCTAAAAATTGTCATTCATAACAATTCTGTCATAATTCTAACCTTCACTTTGTATGTTTTGTGGGATAACTTGTGCATGATCCAGTGTCTCCAGTAATCACTCCCCAATTCAATCTATCCCCCAGCAGGTCCCCCACCTGTTTAGCAGTAAAGTACGCCATGGCGGTGTCCGTGACGTGGTAGGCCTGCAGGCTGAGCTCGGAGAGGTTGGGCAGGAGCTGGGAGATGGCCGCAATGGCGTCGTCCGCCACGTTGATGCAATCGCTGACGCTTAGCGAGGTGAGCCGCGCATTGAGGCTGGACCACAGGCCCGCCTCTGTGAAGTCATTGCAGCCCGAGAGCTCCAGGTGCATCAGGCCCTGCATTTGCTCTAGCATGACCTATGAATTTTGAGAAACAACAAGATCAAAAACTATAGACTCAAGAATTCCAAGACACAAGTACAGATGTTCTAGCCATGTAGTGAAATACTTATAGATGCTTATAGATGCAGACATTTAAGTTGACCAAAATGATGTCATGGAATTAAAAATGGATTAAAACAAGAGTTATGCATGTAACTACGGTTCTATGAATTCTGGATGACTGAGACAGTGCAAAATTATAGATAATATCCTCCTTGTGGACATGTAGGCCATGTGTATACAAACAAAGTCATGTGACCCGGAATGACCCTCCCTTTACTATAAATGACCGGTGTCATCCTGTCATCATTCCCTTCAAAAATCTTCTCGCCACCCTTGATTCTGAGTGACCGAGAAGCCATCCAGAATTCATAGAACCATGGTTACATGCGTAACTCTTGTTCTATTTCATTCTCCCTGACCGCCAGAGGCAGTGCATAATTATGGATGACTTATGCCAGCATAGTCACGAAGAATCCGCACTCACAGTGCTGTCCACTGTGAGTGCGGATTCTGTGGCGGTTGGTGGTAGCAGCACTGTTGCAGCCTGTGCCGCTGCTACATTGACCCTATAGAACCATGCAAAGGTGCATGGTGAAGCCCAGGTAGCTGCGGCACATATTTCATTAAGAGGTACTCCTCTCAATAAAGCCCAGGATGTGGAAACACCCCTAGTTGAATGACCCTTAATGTTAAGGGGTACAGGGAGACCCTGGGCCCTGTACACACCAGCAGTTGTCTCCACAAGCAACCTAGAAAGCCTCTGTGCCGACAAGGCAAGACCTTTTCTAGGCCCTCCGTGGCAAACAAACAGTGCATCTGACTGGTGAAATGTGGATGTCGCTTCAACATACAATTTGTGCGGAGTGGACAAAGCAGTTGTGCTCTGTCATCATTTCCACCTTGAATATGTGTGGGGTTGTATGCTGCCAACTCAATGGCCTGATTGACATGGAGGGGCGGCAACCCCTTTGGTAAAAATGAGGGGTTAGGCAATAGTGTGACCCCAGAACCATCTGCTTTCCAGCGCATGCATGGTGGGGAAATAGAGAGTGCATGGAGCCCGCTCACTTGCTTTGCTGATATAATAGCTAAAAGAAATGCAGTCTTGGCAGACACCCACTTTAGCTGGACGGAGGTTCGCAGAGCACTTGTAATACAGTGGGCAAATCCCATGAGGGTGCCCGTAATGTTTGCAGGGGTCTTTTCCGCTGTGCCCCTTTCAGGAAGCAGGTCACCAAACTATGTGACCCAGACCCAATAGTCCAATTCCCCACAGTTGCCCTATGGGCTGAGATGGCTGGCACATAAACCTTCTGGGTCAAGGCTGACCGGTTTTGGTCAAGCAAGAATCGTGGCACCGATCACTGCTCTGGTACCTATTTATGTTGACTGAGTAAAAAGTTTCCACCTGTTGGCATACTGCAATCTGGTGGAAGCGGCTCTAGAATTTTAAATAGTTTCCACTACAGAATCATCACATTCTCTTAGGAGTGGCTCCGGCCTTTCAAAGGCCAAGCCCATAATTGCAATAGCGCATCCTGACCAAGTGGGCTGGTTGTCTCCTGCAAGGAGAACCAAAGAGTGTTGTCGACTGTGATGAGAAAATGCAATGATTTGTGACCGACCACTTCCTAATCCGGCGCATTTCGCAGTTGCGTACTTTTGGGGAGACGGGGAAAACCTCGGAAATCCCTTTCTAGGTCAAAAATGAGATTATAGCAGATTTATGTTCCTCAAGTTGTTTTCTGTCTCTCAATTTATTTTCAAAACTGAGTTTGATTTCAAAATATTAGATAAATATTAAAATGTCGAAGCTACTTGCTCCCCACCAGCATTTTACAGGGGAAAAAATTTCCTCACCCATGCATTCGAACTACAGCGTGACCAGCGATTTTACGGTTCCATTTCATGCAAACATGCAGATCAAGATAATCCTTCCATGTTTCGTGTGATGTCAAGTCAGAATGTGAAACCGTTGCGGTGACGCCAAGAGAGGAGACGAAGAAGCACTGACGTCACTTCCGTAAACAATCACAAAAGAAACAACAACAAATACCAAAACAATACCAAAAACCAGAAGCAAGGCATTTCACTTCTCCGTGAAAACATATCATCTTCATGTTGTTATGGATTACGAGAAGAGGGTGGCAGAAGCTCTCAATCATATTACGGAACTGCACCAGCAGCGGGAGGCACAGAGCTGGGTCCTCCCAGAAAAACAACAATTCCCACAATGCAAATGGCGGGGTGCTCCCAGCCATTCATTCTGCATAGGTGATCGCATAGGTGAGCATGAGCACAATCTGAAACAGGCCACTTTCTTAAAACTATCATTGTTATAAAACAGTTTATAAGTTACAGAATAATAGAGGGGGCATGCTAGTATAGTGAGCATGAACTTAGAATTAAAAAAGAAAACTTAAAATAAAGGATTAACTTGAATTATACATTTTCCAATATTTTTATCAATTAATGATTCAAACATTATTTCAGTAAAACACATTCAACATTATCTCATTGAAGGAGTACAGCACTATACAAATGTAACCATTTAAAGCACAAATTGTGTTTCTAAATGTGTGTTTTGTGTAGCAAAAACTTTAAGGGTTGATTTCTCATAACTTCTATCTTCAAAACCTTGATCTTTAATAAGCCATAGCTTCCAAAATATGTCTTGATTCCCACACCTTGTTTTGAAGCTCTGATTCTACACTTTCATATCATGTGAAAAAACTAAAATGTCAAATTTCAAAATGTGTATGTGGTGGGTCACATTTATGCTTTTGTTCAATAATTGATGTTTTATATTCTGTATTACCAATGAATAAATTTATTTTTGTTCTTCCTGTATATAAAGAAAGTGTTCTCTGTCTAAATGCTAAGGAACATATGGTTTTGCCATTAGGCTGGTGTTCATGTGGCTGGAGGATTTTGTTGGGTGCCGCCTCAACTAGGCAACAATTTTTATTGTTGTCAGCTGTTACTGAAGGGAATGGAGGAATCATACAGCTTCTCTGAATGAACGATAGAGTACTGAATCACTGTTTCAACATGTATCTGTACTTCCTCTCTTATTATTCTGCAGAATGATAATAAATATGTTAAAATAATCTCAGTTTGTTTCCTGACAGCGAAGCAGGATTAATCTCACCACCACGCGACGGAAATTCTCTGATACTTTGACGACGAGGATGAGACCTCAATCTTGACTTTGTCGGACCTTTCTTTGCGTTCCGATTATGTGCACAGTGGCTTTATCAGCTGGAGATGACAGCAGATCTGGCAGAGGGGATCCCCAAATAAAAAGGTGAGAACAACTGAGAATAACAGTTGTCCGAGACTCTAGGAAACACGTTTAAAAAAGTTTGCAAAAATCCGCCGGCACCAGGAGAAGCTCTTGGCAGCAAAGAAACGCGTAGAAATAATATCTACCCCTCAAGTCGACAGGCTGCCACTTAGCGTGTTGTACAGTAGGAAGGGTAGTGGAACATATCGGTCGAGAGGACCGTGGTTAAACTGGCCAAATATGTATAGATCGTATCGATATAAATATATAAATAAACCTTGCTCCCTCTGTAGCAAACCCAGAGTGGTCCGTGCGTGTGTATGTAAATGAGGAGGGAGCCAGGGTGTGTTTGTCTGTCTGTGAAGATTGAGGGCCAATTGGGAGTGTGTGAGTGAAATTTGTGTATGTAAGGACAGAGTGAGACACAGAGTGAGAGATAAAGTCAGAGATAGGAGATGAGTTGAAAGTAGAGATGGGTTATAGAGGAAGAGAAGTGAAGGGAAGTTAATTAATAGGGAGTTTAAATCAGGTTAGAATGGATTGCAGGAATTATAACAGGGCAAGACAGAACTGAAAAGCTAGTTGATACATAATGCAATGGATTACAGGAAGTAGATGAGGAGTAAGATGTGTGTTGCTCTCAGAACTGTAGTTTGTGCTTTATTAATAGATAGTGCAGCGCCCGTTCAAAACATGCCTGTTCGGAACGGGCTAAAAAGGACAGAGGACCTTTCTTCCGTCCTTTATTCCTCGCATTATTGGATAGATTGTATCGCAACGCATTTTAATTGATAAAACTAAATGGATCAATCTAAATTGGGAAGATAGCTTGCTAAAATAGATTTGTGACGTCTTGGAGAGCAGATGTGATTCAAATCTATTGTGTTACATAGTAACAGCAGAACTGCATTAATTTGGTTTATAAAGTTTGAGTTTTTTTGTTTGAGTTATTTGTTTGGGGTTCTTGTGGTAAAGTGATCTGCTGGTTAAGATTAAAAAAAGATAATCCTTTATTAATCCCACAGCGGGGAAAAAGAAAGGGGACAGCACAATAACATGAAGCATTAGTAAATTAGTATTTCTAAATTCATATATATAATAAATAATTAAAGAGTATACATTATACATTATACAGTAATATTGCACGAGTGAGTTTTTGTGGGTGTGGTCTACCAGGAGCAGTGTTGGTTGTAAAGTCTGACAGCAGGGGGGGCAGAAACAAAATTATTTTCTGATTAAAATGAGGTTCTTGAAGAAATGTTCAGAAGTAGAGTTTGAGATTATTTTATGACACTACATATTACTGTGGTAGATCTTTCTCTTCATTCTTCTCTGTAAATGGTTGTGGATCACACATGGACAGTGGCACCCCAGGGCTTCACCAAGTCACTATGCAACGAAGTGTGAATTACATCCCGAAGGACAATCTGAAGTGCTTTGATCCTGTCTGACTCGTATCCTGCTGAAGGACACTCCTGCAAAGACCTCTACAGAAATCCAGTTTGGTCAACATCAGGATAAATACTTGGGACATTTTCTGAACAATGAATTAATTGTTTGTGTGGCTCTGTGAAAATGAAACGCAAGCTCCAACTTCCGCTGCTCTTCCACTGACTAAACATGAAGTGTTTATTTCCTAAGTGCCACAAACGAACAGAGGGGTAAACAAACCGTGCTGCTCTGGAAACTCCCATTCCATGATGTCACTACATCAGACAATCAAAACAGACTGAAAGACTCATGCAATCTGAATGTTCTCTGCTCCAGCTGGGAGCTGCAGGATAACCACCTCAAGTTCTGCTGTGACTGATGCCTGAGTGATCACCAGTGGGGGTCTGATTTTCTGTGTGTGTGTGTGTGTTCGCAGCTGTTTTCTCTTTCCTGTCTCTATCCTGATATAACATAGTATTCAATGTTCTCTAAAAACTGTATATTGCAGTAAGGTTATTGGCTAATTTAAATTAAATAATACTTCTACATTTTGGGCACTGGTTCAACTAATTAGTGGATTAAGGATTAGGCAGAAACAGAATTAGGCACAATTTAGGACAAAGTGATTGTGTTTACTATGTTAATACCAGTCCCACTAGGTTCTTTGATTGTCTCAATTTGAATGCTGGTTATGTTATTGTTATGTTTTTTAAGTAAAAGTGCATAATTTGATTGAAAATGCCAAATTACCCACTTTGTCTAAGCAGACTGCAGATGATGTGACTTATAGCTGAATGCACCCTGGTCAAAGGTAAGATTAACAGGCTAAAAAAACAAAATACATAATGCTTTTAGAGTTGTATACGCGTTTGGCATGTTTAGAACATGTAGATTTATAAAGGATGTTTAATGTGTGGTTAAGCAAATGTTATTGATCGATGCCAGTCAGCCTTCTGTTACCTCAATGGCTGCTGAGATCTCAAGTTTATTGATTGCAAATTTAACTAACTGCACCTTTAAAAATATAAGATAAATAATATAAACAAATTAGGAATATTATATTAAAGGTATCCCTTGTGGGAATCAAGCAAATTGGAAGCTATGACTTATTAAAGATTAAGGTTTTGAAAACATTTAGAAACACAATTAGTGCTTTAAATGGTTACATTTAGATAGATGGCGCTGCGCTGGCAAACATTATTTCAGTAAAACACATTCAATATTATCTCATTGAAGGAGTACAGCCTTCAATGAGATAATGTTGAATGTGTATTACTGAAATAATGTTTGCCAGCGCAGCACAGTTCCGTAATATTATTGAGCGCTTCTGCCACCCTCTTCTCATAATCCATAACAACACGGAGATAAGGTTGATGTGAGAAATGAAATTTCTTGCTTCTGGTGTTTATTTGTTGTTGTTTCTTTAGCGATTGTTTAAGGAAGCAACATCAGCGCTTCTTCTTCGTCTCCTCTCTTGGCGTGACTGCAACATTTTTTTACCACACAAAGAAGAGCCATTGTAGTCGTACACGAGCAGATAAAATTTACATCCTTAGTTTTTCAAAACGATTTCACATTCTGACTTGACATCACAATAAATATGGAAGGATGATCTTGATCTGCATGTTTGCATGTTTGCTTCAAAGGGAACCGTTAGATCGCAGTTCGTGCTGTTCTTCCAGTGCAACAATGGGCAAGTAACTTTAAAATGCTGGTGGAGAGCGAGTAGCCTCGATATTTTTATATTTATCTAATATTTAGAAATCAAACTTAATTTTGAAAATAACCTGATGAACACAAATCTGCTATAATCTCATTTTTGATCTACAAAGGAATTTCCAATGTTTTCCCCGTCTACCCAAAAGTACGCTCCTGCGCCTGGTTAGGACGTGGTGTGTCACTTATGTCGATGATTTACTGATCTGCTCATGTCACCGATACACAGGCCCTCCTGAAATACTTAGTTCAAAATGGTCACAAAGTTTCTAAAACAAAACTCCAGCTGGAAAACAATGTTCACTATTTCGGTCATGACAATTATTTAATTTTTTATTTTTTCTATTGCAGGGTCACACCCTGAGCAGTGCTAGAGTTGCTACCATTTTGGATATTGAAAAAACCACAGACTGCAATACGGGCCCAGCCATCATTAGTGTGGCCCTTGTGGCCCACTGTCCTCTCACTGTTTTAGTACCACATGCTGTAGCCTCCATCTTGCAACAGGGCAAAATGGCACCTTTCTCTCCAGCAACAGTTCTCCATCATCAACACATGCATTTCACTTCCTCGTGTCACTTTGAAGCAATGCGCCCTTCTTAAATCCAGCTGCTTTCTCCCCACCGCTGACAGTGGGAATCCACATGACTGCTTGGCAATGATAGCCGTTGTGGCTTCGCCCTGCCCAGATCTTGTTATTGAAGCTCTTGAAAGTTCCTCACTAACCTTGTTTCCCTCCAAAAAAACAGGCATCCCACACCGGACTGTCATTGTGGAAAGCCAAAGGATATTGTGACAAAGACATTTGGTATAGTCTGCAGGGGGAACCATATCTCCCCCGCCAGTTTGGCTCATGGTAAGGACCATGTGTCAAAAAGAGGGGATGGTTAGAAAATTAAGTAAAGACTATGAAACCCATACTTTACAGTATTTGCTGAAAGGTTGGATATGTGTTATTTGTGCTCAGAAAAACACAGGAAGAGGTGTTACGCCTGCCAGCTCTTCCCACCCTATTCCAAGTACTCCCTTCGAGCACATCATGATGGACTTCATCGAGCCGGTGCCCTGTCATGGTGGAAAGTATTGTTTAGTGATAATTGACACGTTTTCTCATTGGAATCGCAGTCAAGCTTCTATGAACATTATCCCTTACATATTAACATTGTAATATGTATATATGTATATGTAAACTGTATGCATGTAACATAACTGTTTTACAGATTTATTTCGTGCACCCCTCTAGATCAATCACTTGTAGGACCACAGTACGACCTCCAACCAGGTGACTGGGCGATGATCCATGACTTCCGGAGAAGAAGCTGGAGCTCTGCCAGATTCCTGGGGCCATTCCAGATCCTCCTCATCACCGTAGTAGCAGTTAAGGTGGCAGAACAATCAACGTGGGTGCACGCCTCCCACTGCAAGGAAGTCCCCGACCCTCCAGAGGACCGACGAGCAGACAGTGACGACAGAGAATCATCAGACGTGAATTGAAGTCACGGTCCCAACCCATGGAGTGAAGTGCTAACACTTCGCCAACAAGAAAAGATCAATCACGTGTGTGTGATCATCTTCCACATCACCATCGCCATTGTGCTGTTGATTGGAAGACACCAGCCGCTTCCCCTTTAACACTGTACCACAGTGAAACTTAAACAACACCCCTTTCACACCCACTGATCTCACACCCACACCAGATCCAGGTGTGGGTGTGAGACACAACGGAAAACGAGAGGTAGGGTTTTGATGCCACCAACCTCCAAGACAAAGACTCAGTTTAACCCTCGACATTGGGATCACCCGCTTGATACGTCCTGACATGTCTCAGAGCCTTCAGTTGAGCCATGCCTGCTGAGCTGGGAGTCAGCACGTGGGGTGCTGGCAGATAGTTTCCAATTCAGCATCACTCTCATTAAACTGGCTACAGGATGCTCTTATAGACATGCTGACTAAGGGACTCAGACACTGCCAGGCTGGCATCCTGGAATGCGTCAGCTCTACCAGGCTGAATGTTGAGCAACAATTGCTTTATCTGAGCAAACTCAGATGACAGTGTGTCCACCTTAGTGCCCAAATGGTCAGCTCTCCTGCGCCTCTTCCATGGTGGAGTACCAACCATCTCAGAAGGGCATTGTTTTGATGAAGTTGTGGCAATAGCTGATGGTGGCAGTGCATCAACATGCCCTTCCAATTCTGCCAGTCTGGTGGCTTTCAAAGCTGCTGGCATGTAGCTGCAATTCATGCATTGAGAGTCAGATAGACCTGCTCCACAGGTGCTCCACACCAAAGCATGAGGGACATTCATTGTGGCCATCTTCGGCCAGCATTGGAGCCAGGCAGGTACTGCAGGCATGTGACCCAAGCATTGTCCTTTTCCGGTACTGACAAGAATGGTATAAAAGTGGGGTGAAGACACTCACACCGAAAAATAAACATGGACTATGGGCGAAAACGTTCCAGCTCCACAATTGGCTTAAGGTGCCAACTAATGAAAGGCAGGACTGGCAAAGCACTTCTGCAGCTAAATAATAAATCTCACTTGAGGTACTGTTAAATTAAAATGGTGCTAGGAGCGAAGGCACTACCGC
>OMKR01044750.1:0-15007 GCA_900302355.1 Cyttopsis rosea | reverse complement strand
CTGTGGATTTAGTGTGTTTGCGTGTGTGTGTGTGTGTGTGTGTGTGTGTGTGTATGTATATATATGTGTGTGTGTGTATATACTGTGTGTGTGTGTGTGTGTGTATGTATGTATATATATATATATATATATATATATATATATATATGTATATATGTATGTGTATAATTTCATCTCCTTATTTTGGGGATTAACACTTAAGGACGGAGTTTTGAGGCGCAATTCTCAAGACATAGCTTCATCATCCACGCATGTCGGTGGAACACTTCCCCCAAGCACTGGCCGTGTCGTTCAGATCCTTGAAGGTATTGTTGTTGGCAGGGCCGCTTCCTTTCCCCTTTCCTTTTCTCATGCCTGTTCTTTCCATTGTTTTTTCAGGAGACTCCGAGATCCGGGAGCAGTCGTCACAAGAGGTGAGAGTCCTTGTTATTGCCGCCCTGGGACTCCCCCGAGCGGAGGAGTTTATTCCCTGCGGCGTCACAAACCAAACGAGGTGTTGAGTTTAAACGCAAAAACAGACGGGGGGGGGTAGATGTTTGAGCCGTTCGGTAATGCCGAATTTATAGTCTGCTGTTGCTTCGGTGATTGCCCGGATTTCTCAAACAGGCAATTGAGTGCCTCCTCCTTGGGAACGTCTAAAAGGAGAAACACAAGATAATGAGTCTGTTTGGTCATTAAATGATTTTAATACAAAACAACTCGCTCTGCACATTGCCGCACCTTCTTAAATCACAGTTCAGCCATTTGATAGTGGAAACCTGTGGAAACAGTTCAATTGAACAGTTAATTTATTTTTCTTCTAATTGAAAATCTAATCTCAAGGACACCCTAGTACAATGGCACTGGGTTACGTCGCAGATTACTGTTAATTTAGCATTCCCGATTAATTACGAGATAAGCACATGTATACAGTAGCTCACTGCAGCTCACTCTTCCTTTTCCCCGCTGAGTGATAAAAATTAATCAGGAATCTCCCTCCCCGCGTATTTATTTTGGGTTATTTGAGACAACTGCTACCGAATTTCTGAAATCGCTGCCAATCGGACGGCCAAGTTCGCCAGCTGACGCCCGCAATCTGGCCGTGTAATTATGGTGCTATTTGGACTGGCCGGCCCGGACACACTTTTAGCAAGACAGCCCACACAAGATGGCCGAGGGTCTTCTGAGATTCCCACCTTTGCATATCGCTCTGGTACTTTATTTACTTCAAATGCATTCTGTTGAGGACCAGATTTTCAGCTTGTTACCAGTTTAAGGTTCCTAAAAATCCCCCCAGCATTGTTGGTGAAACAGTGTGGCTACTAAAGAGAAAAAGATGAAAAAGAACACAAAATAATTCAAATCTTATAACTGCATTTGGGGATTTTATTCTCCCATATGGTTTAATGCTGCTTCCGCATTTTTATTTGTTGTTTTTTAATTATCTTCAGCCATCAGGTCTTTCTCACATTAATCCAACTATGAACTAGAAAACGTTTGCAACTTTGCCAATTTATCAATGTTTTCCCACTTGGTCCTGTGTTTACCAGCCAAACAACACATGTGTAATATGTCAGACTATTTAGAAAAAGTTGAAGTAGTTTGACAGAATGTGAGTGAATGTGAATAAATTGGTTGAGACGCCAATGAGTTTATCGCTTATTTATTCATTGCTCATTACTTATCTCATTCAAAGGGGCCAATCTACATTAATGTGCGGGACACATTTGGCCCCCGGGCCGCCAGTTGAATACTGGTCTAGGTACGAACAAAACCCCACCCCACCCCCTAGTCGGGCGGGCGTTTTAAGTCGTGAGCTGCTATATAAACACTGACTGTTTATCAGGTAGACAAGCGTTTTCCAGAAGGCTCTGGTGTCTCCGCTGAGTCCTCCCCACCTGCTGAGGTCCCCCCCGGGACAGATCAGTGGCTCAGAACCCCTCGCAGCAAGACCCTGCTCCGCGGGGCACTAATGGGCATGCAGTGTGCTATTCAGCATGGAGGGCATGGCTTTTTGGACTCCTCTGTGAGCCTAAATCAAATGCGTGCACACTCAAATCCCACACGAAACATGTTTTTATTTATTTATTTTTTTGTTTGCTATAGAGGAGGAATAGCCTTGAAGAACCCAGATGTGAAACACGCTCTTTATCTTGGCGTAGGCGAGTGTCACTGAGGGAGTATCAAGTATCAAGAACTTTCTTTTTTTTTTCTCTTTTATCAGAAAGCAGTGGGCACGGCAATGTTTAGAGCTTAAATAAAAGCCAGAGTATAAACCCGGCCGTCGATTGAGTAAATGTCAAGCCGCAGAAAAAAACTCCCCAGCCTCGCCGGAGGAAAGCATAATGGCCCAGTTTGGCTACAGCGGCGCTATTTTGTTAAAATCTCTTAAATCGTCTCACCCGGCGAAGTTGAAGTGGTGCATTTTTTCATATCCAGCTATCTACTGCCACTGTTTTGTCACCTTTCCCATTTAGCTGAAAGGAGTTGAGGGTGCAGGTGACTCACGATGGAATATGGAATATGTTTTACCCTTTAACCCTAACCCATCAGCCTTCCCATCAGTTTTTTTTCATCAGACCATCAGCCTTCCAATCCATTTGAACTTGTCCAAACTTCTTCAAAATTTGCAGACAGACGATGTAGTGGAGCCTGCGGGCTCCCCAATAATTGGATTCCCTGAGAGATTTATGAACCTGGTACAATCCATTAGTTGAAAAAAATAACAGAGGGGGGTTCAGATTCATAATTATTGGAATAAAGTGCGACAGAAAATAAATTCTAACAGAAATGTTCTTCTCTGCTGCCCCATAATCCCTCATGGACATAGGAGATATGGTGAGTGTCAGTGTATGAGAATGTTTCTTGCCTACTAAAGACGTTTTTGTTTCCAAAATGGGGTTTCTGAAGGTGCTAATGGTATATGGGAAACCAACAGCACTCAAACCTCACTTTGAGGTTTTCACATGTAAATGATTTCTTAATCGAAATCCTTTTTGTGCCGTTTTCCAACCTTTGTTTGAAAACCGCTGCCATTATTGGAATAAACGGCGAGGGGGCGTAATCATGTTTTCCCTCATTGAAATAGTGAGGGGGAATAATCAAAGTGTTTTTTTGAGAGCTGACATCACGCCGCTGACATTTCAGCAGGCGGGCATGACTAAGGTGTGTGTGTGTGTGTGTGTGCGTGTATGCGTGTGTGTGTGCGTGCAGCTCTTCCGGGCCTGGGTCTGCTGAGGAGGAGGTGGCAGGTAACAGCAGACATCGACACACTCGTCACGGCAGGGACGGCAGCGCCTCCTCGGGCTCCGGAAGCCTGGAGCGGAGGATGGAGGAGCTGGAGAAGGTTAGTTCCTCACACCTCACAATTCACCCTTTTCGGTATGGGTTAGGGGGTGAATCTTCAAAAGCTTGACCTGGAGAAAGCAGCTACTGTATATAGAACTGTGTATAAACTCTGTATATAGAAAAATGACCACCTTAAAGGCCACTTCCAGCCAATTTCATGCCCTGCTCAAGTTATCTCCAAAAGGAAAATAGGAGTCTGTGGAGCCAGTGATAAACAAAGCAGATTCTCACCAACATCAGGCTGCTGGCTTGGTGTCTGTAGTGGAGAGAGAAAGTGAACGTAGTGACCGCTCAAATGGAGTTTTCAAGGTGGAGTGTTTTCTTATAGAGATCGCTGATTTGCTTAATAGACTTAAAAGGCTGTGGTCACCCAGCCGCAACAAGGAGGAATGAGTGTGAAGAGGATTTTATTTTTCACGGTGAGTGGGCATTTCGACTTGGATAATTGTGTCGCAGTTTTTTTTCTTCTTCTTCTTTTTTCAAAGTACAGTTTTAACAAGAGCTTGAGATTTCAAACTTTTTGTACCAAAATCGAAAATTGTATAGTGACTGGAAGTATACCTTTTTTCTGCCATGGCACACATTTTACAATGAAATAATCCCACGGCACACTACTATCCTGTTAACCACTAAAAACGTCACAAAAATGTTTATCTGTGCTTATTATTATTGTGGACTAATAATAGTTCTCACTTTCAGTGGGAAACTCGAGACTTGTTCTGATGAACACAGAGCTGCTTATTCTGGCTGGAACTGATGAATTAGTAAAGCCTTGCAATTTTGGTCTTGCAACACAAGAGCGACTTTTCTTTATTTATTAAAAAAATTTTTTTAGCAGAATTTGAAAAATGTCCATGGCACACCTGACGAGCTCTCACGCCCCAGCGGTTGAAAAACACTGCCATAGAGAAACATTTATACAATCAATAGCTCAAAGTCGGAAAATACTGCAATTGGCCTTTTAGGCAGCCCTACTGAAAATATTTGAGGAAAAAGAAACCAGCATCACTCACATGTCGGCCCGCTTGCTGCTTTCCCATTAAACCTCTACAACTTACAGTAGTCTTGTCGAAACGCTTCAGTTTCTGGCCCTGCCGCTGTCTAGATGGTTTAAAAGCATCCGCCCACGGAGGGAAAAGGAAGAAATATTTCCACTATGTCCATTTGAGTTCTGAGCTGACAGCTCGAGACCGGTTCGGCTCTGGCCCCCTCTCTTCCCCGTGTTCTCGGAGGAGGTGACCTTTACTGTGGAGAAGTCTCTATCGTGACATACTCAACCCTGCCGCAGCACAACTCAAACGTTAGGCTGGACCCCGGTGAAAGAGACATAGAAAGAAGTCTGCTATAACCTCCACCATGGAAAAAACTTACCCAGGAAAGCCAGTAATATCCCTTTTCAGACTTTCAGACATTTTTATTGATACGTACATTATTCATGAGAGTTGTTTGTCCTACATTCCATAGAGACAGAGTTTTGTAAAGACTTAACAGCTTACAGTTTGGATAGCCAAAAAGATGAATAAAGTTCCCGGTGGACTGGAGATTCAAGGTGGCTTACTTGGGAACAAAGGCCTCGTTATCCTTTATATCTTATCCCTGCTAGATTGGTTGCCATGGAAACAATCACACGGCTATCCGCAGTACAAATAAAGCCTAGCCGCAAAAGTGGAATTCTTTGGCATTTGTCATTGCAGGACATCAAACCGAACATTAGTCTCTTTTGTCCCATGCCGCTTCTCTCTCTCTCTTTTCCTCATGTATAAATTGGTGAAGGTTAAAAAAAAAAAAAACTTACAAGGGCATAAACCCCCGACAGGTTACTTACTGTAGAGTTGAGTACTTAGAATTATTCATCACTATTTGTGTACTCACTGGGACCTAGGAATTTGTGAGCTAAATTGTGTTTTAAAAATTTTGCATTGTCAAATTAAGTCTCATCAATTGGGTCTCATCATGCTGCTATTTGTGTATCTAAGTGTTTAAATAAAGTGTTTTTATAGATAAAATAATTTACTTATGTTTCATTTTTATATGAAAAATTCCTGTGCAGCAGAATTCAAATGCCAACTATGTCCGCCCAATGGGAATTTCAGCAACATCCACAAATATCGTTACACAATCTTTGATTTCAAACATATTATTTGAGTCACCTTTTTACAAATGCTTCTCCAGTTTTGTCGATGGTCCCACTAGGGCTGACAAGTAGGGTGAAATCTGTATGTTTGCACCTTTCTCCAAAAAAACAAAAGAATCATCTTACAAAACAAGTGAGTCAGGTCTGCTGTAGATGTGGATTCCAGCTAAAGATCTGTGACCCATAATTTGCATAAATTCGCCCCTAGCCACTGTGTAACGTGATTGAAATATCTTGCTTAATGGGGGGGGGGGAACACTGGTACGATATGATGGGGAGGCTCTACTGTCATTCTCAACTTCAAACTTTTAAGATATCAAAGTTAAACTTCATATAAAAGCTTTGTTTAGTTTTTGGCTTTCATTTTTCATTTTCTTTCTCTTCTTGCTGCAGTGTCTGCCAGAATAATCAAGTATGCAAAGTAAAATCCAGTCTGTCTGGTAGATATTTTCTTACCAATTTTTGTTGAAACTTGAGTAAATCCATTTTCCCCCACAATACTTGTTCTAGTGTATACCAGACTGATGGCTTAAATAACATATAGGAGTGCTTTGATGTGGCTTTACAATCGGTACAAGTGAATTATATAGTTTATAAGATTAATAAATAAACACTTGTATATGACATCCGCTAAAACTTTTAAATTTCCGTTTGGTGTACCCCAAGGATCAGTCCTCGGCCCACTACTTTGAGCCATTACTATTTGTAACTACGGCGTTAACGTTCACTGATGCTGATGATTCCTTCCAATTCCGTCTCCTATTTGAAAGAAATTTAAATATGACTGTCGGTGAGCTACCTACTCTTCAATAATGATATGCAAGTCTGTACTGTTAGGTGTTGGCCCAAGCAAACAGAGGCTTAGCAACTTTTGTTGAGTCTTGAGTAAATCCATTTATTGCGGCTTTTCTTTTTCCCCTACCTTGCTCCTCTCTACACATTTTTACAAATCCCTCCCTGTTTGCGTCGGCATTTGTGTGCTTGTAGGAGTTGGCGAGGGAGAGCCAGGAAAATGCCAGGCTGCTGAAAGCCCACCAGGACAAAGACGACCTGATTGGGAAGCTGAAGGAGGAGATTGACTTGCTGAACAGAGTGAGTTGCTTTTCCAGCGGCTTAAACCTCCGTGACTGTTGTGCTCATGTTTAGGGAGTGATACAGCAATGTTCCCTCATATTTCATGTGTGTGTCAATGTATTCCCTCCAAAACCGCTTTCGACAAAACGGGCCAATTAAGCGCTATTTACTGTATCGGAATGGTCCCTAATAGAAGTGGTTCTGTTTACAAGGCTAAGTAGAGCTGTATCTGACCAAGCCTGGGAACCGGGTGAAAACAATGACCAAATTACTGCCTCGTCCTCTCCAGGCAATCAGCTCAATATTGTCAGCTCGCTTCTGGGATAAGCAAAGATTGCAATCACCCTCCACTTTGGAGCAACACACTCATCTCCCAGATGTGTCTCGCTAAAAGGCTTTCTCATGTGAAACCACCAGCGATGTGCGGGCGCCAAATTTCCCATTTTATCAATATTGTTGGAGTCAAACATACCACGCCAGACCGATAGTCTAGAGATGGTTTTAATGTCAAGACTCCATAGCAACTCTACACTACTATGGAATAACGGTTCATCCCTATGGTAACTGGCTGACTATGGCTGGCTATATTTGTGATTTGGCATTCTCTTAGCGTTAGACTAGACTAGAAATATGTGATCATAGTTGTTATTCCATTAAGCATCTGCCAGTCAGAAGATTGCCTATTTAGCATCGTTGAGTGACCAGTACAGGAGCTGAATAGCTTATGAAAGTTGAATAATGATATTGAAGTCTGCTGTCAATCTTAGGTTGCTTCAGTTTCCCAAGTCTAGGTTTTTGCTTTTTTTCAATTTGTGCACATGCATATTACATTCTCTTCAAATGTAGCTCAAATGACCTAAGCCTCATTATCTTCATATCATCTGTGTTGTTAGTTTGCCCTTAACCCGTAGGTAATGTTTCCTCCTTGCACTGGGGTCAGAGGTCAGGGGCACTCATGTTATGTTGTTGTCCTTCTCACGTTTAGCCACCAGAATAATTCACGACCCTACCGCCTTCCTCGCGGCCTCGCAGCCTAGACATGTCAACAATCCATCCACATCTTGCAGCCTTTTCCCCCCTCCCTGTTTTCTGGGTCACGATGGAGGGCAGTAAATCGCAGTTCTGTTTTTTGGCATCTCTAAAGGCAAAACTCTGAAGGATCTAAAAGCCTTTTCTGTCTCCAGCTCTCTGAGAAGAGAGTTCTCCCCGATAAGGCGATCCAAGGCCCCGCTGACTCACTTGTAATGGCCAGTTGTTACTTAACAGCTCTGGGGATCCGATTAGCGTACTACTGCTTCTCCCTGTGTATTTTGTCATAAGGCGTACTTCTGCGCAATTTATGTGAAAACATGACATGTAACCTGGGGTTACAAGAGAATCAATGGTATTCCACGGACAGAAAAGTTGCTCATAATAAGACAGGCTTTATGTAACAACAGCCAGCGTAGCGATAGCCATCAGAAATGTCCCTGTGCGAGCCTCTCCGCGAGGCCTGCCGGGGAAATATAGAAGATAAGAGCTGATCCAGCCTGGCGTCTCCGCAGAGGAAGATTGAACTCGGACTCACAGGAGGGCGTTATTTGGCAGAGCAAGCGAAGATAATTTTGAACTCCTTGCCCCCCGTCTCTCCCTGTTGATATCCCTTTTGAGGAGAGAAAGGCTTTCTGCTCAGAGAACATACCACAGATAGATACCCGCCGGCACATCCAGCTACAGACAAGATATTTACTTCATCTGATCATGAAAGTTATAGGGCTGAACAATTTATTGGAATATTATCGAAATGGCAATATGGCCAAGTGCAATATCCAAATTGCAGCAGCTGCAATTTTTTGATAAAGGTAAAATGTGACAAAACAGCATTATAAATGAAGTACTGTAGTGCTGCAGAGATGCCCTGGCCTACAAATCTTGTTCTCCAGATGTAAAAAAAGTTTCTTTGGTACAGGCGGCAACAAAAGAATTGTTCAGTGAAAATGAAAATTGTGATGCAAAAATGATCACTCACACTAATCGTGAATCATATCGCTAATCTTAATATCTGTCAAAATAATCGCAATATGAATTTCTTACCATATGTGTGCAGCCCTAGAAAGTTATTTGGGTGGGTTCTTTTTTTACTTTTGAACAGTGGATGGAACAAAACGAGGAGGCCTTCTTGGTTGTATGACGTGCACGGAGCAACAGACGGCATACTTTATCAAGTGTACTGACTCCCCTACTTTGACTATTGTTCATCGGGTTTGTTCCCGACCATCACAGCCACCGATGAAAGAAATTGAGCGGTGTCACTTTGATCAGACAGCGATGTCGCGGCGAAGGGGCGCTCTCATTTGCAGCTAATTTAAGCTGTTAATGTTTAATTTGTGGCTATCAATGGGAGTGGGAGACCTGACATCAAGTAGGCCATGATTCATCCTTTCAGACTTGCTCTCACGCCTGACCGGGTCCTCAAAGGTACAGAGGCAGCGTCTTGAATATTCATCACTCTTAGTTTGTCCGGACTTTCAGTGCCAGTGCCTTTGGCCGACAAGATTTGGTTTTGATGTGCCAACTGAACGGCTTTTGATTGGACAGCTTTGAAACAAAATGATACATAAGACCGTCCTGAAAATGATGGTTTTATAGCTTCAGCACGCTCACAATTTTGTAGTAGAACTCATAGTGTAGTCCATAGTATTTAAAATTAATTTTGGTGTACACCAAGGATCTGTTCTTGGCCCATTACTATTTCACCTCTTATTATTTGTAACTATGCCGTTAACATTTGCTGATGCTATGCTGATGATTCCAACTCCTCCTCCCGCCTGAAATAAACTAAAACATGCGTGCCGGTGAGCTATCTACTCTTCTATGCGACGTCACTAAAATTCAATCTATTTTGTCGTTGTCTAATGCTGAAACCATGATCGATGCATTTGTCTCTTCCCGTCTTTATTACGATACGAGTTAGAGCAGATTTAAATTCTGCTCTTAACATTTATAGCCTTAAAGTATCCTTTTTTAAGGCTTTAACCTGTGCCCCGTCGGACTCATCACCCCGTATATACGCCATCATCCCCTTTGGTCGTCCCTAAAGTCAACAAAAAGTCAGTTGGGGCCGCAGCCTGTGGAACACATTCCCTGCATTTGTCGGAACTATCGGAACTTGCTCCTTTGATATTTTTAAGTCAAGACCGAAAATCCATCTGTACTGCTCCTCCTCGCCTCATTGGCCCAAAACAACAGCTTACATGGTGATGTTTTCCCTCCGTAGGACCTTGACGACATCGAGGACGAGAACGAGCAGCTCAAACAGGAGAACAAGACTCTGCTGAAGGTGGTGGGACAACTCACCAGGTAGAACATCCTCGAACCAGTCCAGCCCCAGCCCCCCCCTCCCCGGTGAAGCTCCTGACCTCTCCACCTCTGGCAGGACCATCTCAGCCCTACCCCTCCGCCCCTCTCCACCAGTCCACCAGCCTGGCCGTGTTAACCCCGCGATGCCGTCTATCACTCCGCGTTACTATAGTGAAGGAGAAACTCTAAAGCAGAGGAGCCCTCGTGGCCTTAAAGGTCTTAAAAGGCCATTTCCCTGTCCAGAGCGTCCAGCTAAACTCTTCTGGAAAAATCTAGCTGAGCCGGCGGTTATCTTTTAATAAGGGCCATAAGGGCCACCGTTTTCCACACAAATGGTGTATTTAATGTAAATGTATTGTACATAGGCTGTTTAGAATGTTAATTTTTAATCAAGGGTTAAAAAGTCAAAAACAGAAGTGAAATGAATGTATGCAATGCATTAACCAGCACTCAATTCTTCAGTTGTAAAGGCAATTAGAAAGTCTTCTCTACCTGTCCATGATTACAAATGTACAGTGTCAGGTTAGGACAGTGCCACTGTCAAATTCCATCCTGTAAACCATGCCGTACTGTTTGAAGGAGCCAACGTCCCCAACGTACCATTTAGACGAAATCTTCCACCTTCGCTACCATCGGCCAGAGTGGGCGTGAAGCCTTCCAGTTTGACGCTTTAGAGATCTTCTAGTTTATATGCACTCAGTACTCGAGTCCAGCGATATATATTTTTTCGCTACACTTGAATCCAAACGGCATCTCCTGTGTCTCCAGGGTAAATCGAGAGAACGAACGCGAGGGAATATTAAAGGTTGAATCTTTGTTATTGCGATTGCCCAACAGCTGGATTTTTTTAATTATTATTTTTTTTGCGGGGGGAGTAAAACCTATCTATATTATACAGTATGTGGCTCTTTCTTTTTTTTATTTTTATGAATCCTGTAATTCATGTGTTTACAATTTTTTCTCGTGTTATTAATAGACGTTTAATATGTGTGTGTGGAGTACACCGCGGCTTTGCATTTGTGTATGAAAACCAAATCAACTGAAGGAACATACTGTTTGAAAAATGCATCTCTTTTGGTTTAACTCAAGGGGAACGGGCTTACCTGGGGAAAGGCGTATTCCCTTACCTACCACCTACCTGTGTTTCCATCTCTGCATTCCACCCAGGGGCCTTTCTGTCCCCGTTCTTTCCACCATGTACTCTTTTTAGACACAGTTTACACAGTTACACATATTTGGACTCAGAATCCTCACCCCCCCCAATTCCATTATGCGTGTACAGAAGATGAAGTCATTTAATAAAAGTTTGATTATCTCTCTTCTCGGTCCCTGCGTCTCCGTTCATTAAGGCTAGTTAGATGTGATAATACCGCGGCGCTGGGTCACTAATGCGACAGCGGCGGCGGGACTCCCGTGGCCGGATTAAGTAGCCAAATTCACCTGAAAGTTACCTAATATGCTATATATTAATATTTGACTGATATACTGTATATATTTTTCTGTATAAATAATGTAGTTCAATGGGTTTGAAATATATCATTTTTATATAATCCATTTGCCACTACCTCCATGCTCATGCTCCATCTCAAATTTACATGAAACTGTTGCCAAATATGCAATGACCAGTAATGTTAGTTTAAATCTAATCTAAATCTGAATTATAACACAACCTATTAGTGGTGCTGGCTGCAAAAAAATAATCAAAAAGGAAAATTTGTCACACTTGTCATGGGTATTTTGGGACATAAAAAGGGTTATGGGCCAAAACAAAGGGCCTCGGTCTTCTTTATGTGTATCTTCCACAAAGCCTGGCGTAATTAGCCGCTCGTAACATTCGGTTACGCGTGGCGGTGACGTCCCCGTCGATGCTCCCGTCACCGACCGAGTCTTCAGCTCCTTGTCATTAGGAGTCATTAGATTGAGTCATCGCTGGAGTGTGAGCTTTTAGAATTCTACACCCTCTTTGACATTCCGCACACCGACCTCATTAAGTCCCTGACCTTTTTAAATGAGCCCCCTCGCTCTGTTTCTTTCCTTCACACGCGATACGATTGTATGCAATTGTATGTGGCAGCATTTTCTTTTTAATATATATTTTTTCATGACATAAACTTTTAATGGTTTTCAAGGTCATGTGAAATTTTTCCCTAACACTCAAAATAAGTACCTCTGAAGACATGTGAATTCAACCACGTGCCAAGCAAATATGTTTTTACTTTTAAATTAATTAATTAGGTATTCAATGTGAAATGATGAGAAATGTCCAAAATTATATGACTTTGGCATGATATTTACATGTTAGCATCACCGAACAGTAGAGTCTTTTGAGTCTAAATCATTGTTTCCCAACCCTTTATATCTGCCACGGCACACTTTATTCATTAGTTCATTAAATAAATAAATAAATGTTAAATAAATTATATTTAATGATTAAATAATCCAACAGCACTGTTAACCACTAAAAATCCCAAACAATAGTTTGTGATGCAAGACAATCTTTTAACTTAATGACTCGAGTCAGGAGTCACAGCGGCAAAAGAGTGGGCGAGTGAGTCAACGCTTGCGCTTCACCAAACAAGATAATTACTCAGGACTAAATTAAGGTCCATGGCAAAAATAAGGTCACGGTATTTGGCGTAATTCATGTTGAATATGACTAATTTACACTACGCATTCCACCAAAATAAATAATTTAGACGGAATCGAACGATTCTTGTGAGAATCCCATTCACAGCTCGGAGCCGAACCGCACGTCTACACCGACTGAACCCAACGAAACCCAGAGTCGGAAAATTGAGCAACTCTTTACGGTTTACTGACCGAAGAACCAAATCTCCGAAGAGTCTAACCTTTCATCGCCGAAATAGCGAAGATTCTGTCTGCAACTGATGAATTAGTACATCGTTGCAATTTTGATCTTGCAACACAAGGGCCAGTTTCCATTGTTTATGTCTTTTAAGTGGAACTTGACATATTTTTACACACGGTGACACCTGGCGATCCCAAGGCGCAGCGGTTGAAATAACACCGGTGTAATTCACTTGTGACCCTTTGGAATTGAAAACAATCTCATCGCTGTTTGCGGAACCGGCGTTTACTCTACGCCCGAAACCTTGTCCTTTTGCCCCGCTTATAAATATTCCCAGAATGCATTCAGGGCTCGTGTAAGGCCACATTTGCTTCCACAAGGTGCGTTTCAATCTAGAGGGGGCTGATAAGCTGGCGGTGGGGGTGATGAGATGGGGAAACGGCTCTTATCTGGCCGTGGACGGAGCCTATATTTCATTATGGGAGAGTTTCATGCTCTCGCTCGCCTCAATCTCTCTCCTGGATCTGACGGAAGGGGGGGGGCTCTCCACCGCCGCGGAATGGAGGAAAGGGCTAAGGATGTGAGGAAGAGTGGACAGAAAGGGATGGAATGACAGGAGAAGAGACATACTGTACTGTACTTGTGCGCTTGCCTCCAGTCCCCCTCCTGGACTTCTTGCTTCATCCCGCGACGGCGTGACCGCTCGCTGCGGCTGCTCAAAGCCCTTGCTGCCGTCCGCAGCCCGTCTCTTAACCCCGCCCCTCAGCCTGCCGCGCTCACCTATCATCGTTCATCATCCTTAAAAAGAGATATTTTGGGGGCGCGCTTCAAAAATAGTATCTTCCAATAGAAGCATCGAGTGGCGGTTGATGGTGGCTTGATGTTTCCAGCACCATATGAAATATCAATGGCCATTTTCAAAAGCCAATTGCTTCTTAGATATTTCAGTTGGATAGGAAGCGGTTTGTTTCGGGCGCGGAGACGGCGCTCGGCGGCGTCCTCACGTGCGCTCTCCTCGCGGACGCCCCGGGAGGACCGCACACCGCGCTGCCCTTTGTGAAAGGCCTTGTAAAAGTCAATGAGGAGCCGGCGCCGTACACAGGCCGAGCCAAATCAACTAATGACACTTTTCAAAGGCATGGCACTCACCCGGGGATATAATTGAGCGAGGAAACAGATTCCGCAGTCCTCGCCCCCCACCCCCACAGTTGCCGCGGTAACGACCGACGTGCAACGACAGGCGTAGTCGTACGCGCGCATTGACATGACCGCCTTCGGGAAAATACAACAAAACTCGTCTAACTCGCACCGTCTGGTTTTTCCCCACGGATGTTTTAAACTTTAACTTCAGGGATTCCTTGGTTATCTCACTCTTGAGAGGACGGGTCCGTTTCCATTAACCAATATTCTGGGCCTTGATTCTCTGGACGTAAAATTTGGTCACCGTCCCAAGAACCTCCGAAGTGCCGCCATAAGTGCCGTCTTCTTGACTTTTTGTCTAAGCTTATAATGGATACCCGCCAGAATTTTTGTTTTAATTTAACTGGAACTTTCTGAGAAACAGCCATTCGATGTATTTGTGCATGTGCTCCCGTATAGGTTGTTTCTATTGTCGGTGGCGGGGTCCGCCACGCGCGAGAAGTGAAATGCAGCCGGGGTGAATTTGATGAAGCAGCATTCACATTCAGAAAAACACAAAAGCATTTTGCATGTTTCACCTGTTTATCCTTAAAAATGAAAAATTGGGGGGTCGCCGAGATCTAAACCTCGATCTAAAGCCTCGGATCAGAGCGGTTTCAGGCGGAATCGTCCGATCCCAGTGTCGCATTGAATCGTGCATATTCCCATGGACGTTCCTTGAGAACCTCCGGCTGCTGGACCTCCAGCTGTGACGGACGGACGATTGGACGGCGCGTTGATGCCACGTTGACGTTGAGGCAACAACAACAACAAACACACACACACACACGCACACGCAGACACAAACGTCCGCCATCTTTCCACTGTGGAGGAGATCAGATGATGATGATGTAAATGCCGGGTTTACCTCGAGGGCTGTGCTCTCGTATAATGTACACACATGTGCAGGGAGCACAACTAGCATGTGATTCACGCGCACACACACAAATAAGTGGTGGAACCTCGCTGCAGAGGCAGACGGTGACAGATTTGAGTGGCTGTCCTTCTCCTTCGGGAATAAATCATCTGTTCCAAAAGATCTTCCTGTGTTGCCATGGCAACCCAATACGACACACATCCCGATTCATCCTTTTTTTTTAAAAACGGTGTCTCGGTTGTCCGATCGGATCGGCGAGGGACGGCCG
>OMKR01044749.1:0-14382 GCA_900302355.1 Cyttopsis rosea | reverse complement strand
CAGGGGTGGTAAAATTTCGTAGACTTGATGTGGCATGTGTGTGTGTATTTTCGTTTTCTTTCACAACAGAGCACCTATCCCGACGCAGCCAATATCATAGTCGGTGATTTTAAACGTGTAGATTTAGGATTTGCATGATTGCTTTGAAAGGACCCCAACCAGATGGATGACAAAGGAGGTCAAAACTCTCTTCAAGGACCGTAACACCGCCTTCAAGTCCGGCGACAGAGTCCTATACAGTGCTGCTAGAGCTAACCTGAAGAGAGGCGTCAGGGATGTGGTCTACAAGAAGAAGATTGAGGACCACTTCACCACCAACGACCCATGGCTGGTGTAGCAGGGCATCCAGCACATCACCAACTACAAGACCAGAAACCGCACAACTGACGGTGACGCCTCGCTGGCAGAGGAACGTAATTGTTTCTTTGCTCACTTTGAGGTGAAAACAGTGGAGACAGAGAGAACACCTTCACCAGCCTCCAACAGCCACATCCTCACTGTGCAGGAGCATGATGTGAGGCGTGTGCTCAGAGCGGTGAACCCGAGGAAAGCTGCCGGCCCTGATGGTGTGACAGGAAGGGTGCTGAAGGAATGTGCAGACCTGCTCTCCGAGGTCTTCACAAAGATCTTCAACCTGTCCCTGTCGAAATCCATCATCCCACCTTGCCTGAAATCTGCCACAATCATTCCACTGCCGAAAAAGACCGTCATCAGTGGCCTTAACAACTACCATCCAGTCGCACATCATGAAGTGCTTCGAGAGGCTGGTCCTGTAGCACATCAAAGGCGGCCTCCCACCCGCCATACCAGTTTGACTACAGAGTGAATAGGTCTACAGCCGATGCCATTGCCACTGCTCTTCACATTGCACGGACCCACCTTGAACACCAGGGGAGCACGGTGAGGATGCTTTTCAAAGACTAGCTCTGCCTTTAACACCGTCATCCCCGGCATCCGGTCACTAAACTTACTGACTTAGGACTTTCCCAACCACCTGCCACTGGATCAAGGACTTTCTGACCATCCGCCCCCAGTCTGTTAGTCCAGGCCTCTCCTCCACCCTTACACTCAGCACCGACTCCCCACAGGGCTGTGAGTTGAGCCCCATCCTCTACGCCCTCTACAGTCATGACTGTGCCCGCACCCATTCCACCACCATCATCAAGGGATGAAGTCCAAAGACTATACCTATTATAACTACTATACTATCAATAGTATAGTAATATATAGCCCAGAAGATCATTGGCTGCTCACTGCCCTCTGTGGAGGACTTACTCAGCTCTCGCAGCCTCAGTAGATCCCACCCTGGACATGATCTGATTGACCTGCTGCCCTCTGGTAGACGCTTCAGGTCCATAAAATCACGTACAAATAGACTTAAGAACAGCTTCTACCCCAGAGCCACATGAGAACTGAACACTGCCAAACACTGACTGTCTGGGAACTGTGTGACTATTAGTACTACAATACTTACAGTTACATTTATAGAACACTAGCCTGGGAACCAGACCAATCTGCAAGCTCATGATTCATTTGCTCTGGCGGATTGGTCTGGCCACCCTCCCATTCAAACCAATTTCTACCAGATGATTTTATCATCCAATCCAATCACAGTCGCCATTTTCCGTCGCTCAGCGCTACGTCACACGTTTCATTGCTCTGATTGGTTGTAGGTCTATCCAATTGCGTCCAGAGAAATTTTGGTCTGTGCCCGTTGGTAACGCCCCTTTGAAATCAAAAATGAACTAAGAGATTCCAGACTAATACGCATTTGTAAATTGGTCTGGCGATGCCAGGCTAATGGAAAACTGCACAGATGTCTACATTCCAACTGCACTTCTGTGTGTATATATTCCTCACCGCACTACTTGTATATAGAGCCACTGCAATTCAGCAAATGTACAATGTCCTGATGTGCAATATCTCAGCTGCTAATATATATTTTTTTATTGTATTGTTTTATATCTTGTGTCTTATTGGTGGTTACAGCAAACACATATTTTATGTATATATTAGCGAGTTTGTTCTTTTACATTTTTATTGCTGTTTGTTATGTGTGAATGCACCGTCAGGATTGCTACTCAATCTCGTGTGCAATGACAACAAAGGAATTCTATTCTATTCTATTAACAATATTTTTCACGTTCTGAGAAGTACAGTACTGTTCATGTTAGTGGGCAAACTACAGCGGTAGGGTGCTGATTTGCCAAAATCTTGTGGGCCAACTTGGATAAGGAGTCATGGTTACTGGTCCACACATCACACACTAGAGCAGGAAGAGGAAAATGCTCTGTTGATGCATTGAATTATTCTGAAAGTGTACAGAAAATCTGGAAGGGAAAAAAAACACAAATTAGCTAATGCCTGCCTCCACTAGAGCGCGGCAATGATTCACTCTCATTGCTTATCATTCATGGGATGTCAGATTGGGACAGAATTCATTTCTCACCCTAATGAGTTCTGAACTGTATTGTTTTATTGTTTATTTTTGTTGTATCCTGTCACTTTTTTTATTATCAGATGGTGCAGTCAAAACGGACAATTCACATTTAGTTGACATTGTAGCTGTATCACCCTTTGCATTGTGTCTTCATCGATATTCCTTTCGCAATGTGCATTTGCAGTGTGTCATTTTTTTACATCATCATTTAGCATGATAGTCTAAAGCAAATTACAATTAGTCATACGCCGATGGACGCAGCCACCGAGCAATTCGGGGTCAAGTGTATTGCTCAAGGACACTTCAGCATCCTAGCAGGAGGAGCGGGAATGTTGCTTAAAACGGTCTTTTACCTCGGCTTCTGTCCTCTTCCTGGCTTCCTTTCTATTCCGGAAGACAAAAGCCGCCCTTGTGAAAGCCAAGTGCGTTAAAAATAAATGTATGTATGTATGAAGGTGCCATTGGGATGCCGTTGACCAGTTTCTCAAACCTTGTTTTCATTGTATTTTCATTTTTTCCTTGTCTCCCCCCTAATGCTCAGAGGCAGGAGGAAATACACTACTTACGCTGATGATTGTTTCATAACTCCCAATATTGGCTACAGCTCCACTAGTGTGGCGGTGGATGGATGCAGGTTGGTGGGAAGGGAAGTAGGTGTGAGCTCAGGGGAGATTCTGCAGAATTCAGATGGAGGAAAGAGGCAGAACCAGAACAATGCGAAAGGAAAGAGGGGGATTCGGGCGGTAGCCGAACAACGCACAGACCTAGAAATATTGCACCACCGATGCAATCTTACTCCCCCCGGAGCCCAGTATCGCAACAGTTTGATTATATTCGGAACTGCAGTGACCTTTTCCTAATTTGGAAAACATTTGTATTACTTGGGTTCTATCTCAGCATTGTTTCTCCTGGCGGTTAGGGTGGAGAAAAAAAAACCAACTTATCTTGAAGGTCAGCCTGCATTACCATCAGCTGGGGAAAAAAGGGAATCAGATTTATGAGTAGTTAAATATTCTTGGAGACTTCAACGCTTGTATGTTGCCAATGCTGTTCACCTTCCTTTTTTTATTTTTTTAACCTTGGTTCAAATCTTTTTATTTTTATTTATTTATTTATTTATTTTTCTTATTCTTTCACTGCAATGTGGTGTGAAATACAATGGCCATGCTTACAGGTCACCTCCAGCGAATTCCTCGTCCTGCATTCCGCCTTAAAACTCTCCCCTGAATGTCCTCCCGGGTCTGAGAAGGTGTAGCAATAGTAGTATAATCGGTATAATGAACAAGTGATGAATACATTAAATTCTCACCAACACTCGGCTACTAGTAAGCGTCAATACAATAGAGCAGTAATAAAAAGATTCGGCTCTTTACGAGTGACTCTGTTCGTTTGATTCAGTTGGCATAACGAGAGTCTGAAGAGTCGGTTTGGCTCTTGTTGTCACAATGTCAATTATGCCAAATGCCTTCACCTTTTTTCACATAAATTGAATCCTCAGTAATTATTTTCTGTTTGCGACTCAGGGCTCTTTTCGTTCGAGAATCGAGTGTCAGTGAATGCCTGTGAGTCAGGCTGTAGTTGCAGAGTCGCAAACGAACAACTCTTTTGGCGGAGTGACTCCTGAGTCATTTAAAAGATTTGTTTGCTACGAACGAATTGTTCGTGAGTCTTGCATCACTAGTCAATAGTATAGCGTGGAAGTGAATGTGGCAACCACTCAAACTAAGGTTTTGAGAAGAGGATTTTTAGCTGAATCGCTTGATAGTCTTCAAAAGGCTGTAGTCGCTCAGTCACAGAGAGGCACAAGTGTGAAGAAACAGTTTCACAGTGAGTGGGCGTACTAGCTTGGATACTCATACGTCACTTTTATGAAAAGTACCATTTTAACAAGACCTTGAAATTTTGATCTTCTGGTGCTAAATTCAGCCATTTGTCCAAAAAGGTATGGCGGTGACAGTGGAATCAATGTGGTGCAGCAGGGAGTGCTGTAGAAGCGCGGTAAATCATTCCAAAATGCAAGAAATACCGGAGGTGGCCTTTTAATGAGAATGTATCACAGCCTCTGCCCACTTCTGTGTGACAGCTTTGACATTTTGAAGCTCTCCATGTCCTGGCTTGGCAGAACGGCAGCGGGCACTCGCATGAAACCCTGTGGGACCCGGTGTTCAGTGAGAGGGATTAACTACCACCTCGGGCGCCATGGTGCTGTGCCGTCCTGGTCCGCATAGATTGGAGGAGAACGCTGACTGGTCCGTTAAAGGTTTCATGGTCACTTAATTTCTTTCGTGCCGTGCATGATTGTGGCATTCACACATTTTGCTTGGATAAAATACACCAATAAGGTTTTATATTTTAGAGTGGTTATATGGACTAGAGAAGAGAAGAAACTAATATCCAGCCAGCTGAACTGTCTTCCTGTACCTAACGCAATTCAGGATTGAATCCATATTGCTCTTCCCTCTCTGTACTATCAGGACTACATTGTATTCAGTATTCTCTATGTGCTCTCTGCATGTTAATTGTGGGGTTTGATCACAGAGAGAGACAACTTTGCCGGTGACATATTTTTCTTGTCAAGATGGTCCCTCACAATCTGAGGGAAATGAGGAAGCGTCTGGCAAAAAAATAGTGTTGGAAGAAATACAAAAGGTTATGGGAGAACTGGCAGGCCGGGGAATGGAATCTGAGCACAAGGACACGATTTAAATTGTTCGCAGGGTCGGTCCAGATGTGTCCATTTAGGGCTCGTCTCCGGTGAACGGAGGAGGATACCATGGCAGATAGCAATATAATGGGAGAGACACGATGGCTGAGGAGGACAGAAGTTTATTTTTATGCTATTGTGTGTGGGAAATATCTCTTGTAACGCCAGGACCCGCTAACCTACAGTACAATGAAATGGAGTCGTGGAAAAGACCAAAAGCGGTACAGCCATGTCTTGAAATGTTTTAATGAAGCCCTATCTAGAGACATGTAGAACTGCAGAATGATGAGGTTTTTGCAAAAGTGCCGACGTGCCACATTTTGCATCGTAGGTCGAGGAGTCCTCACAAGCCTCATGCGAACACGTTATACATAGCATTTGCTTTTTTGATTTTAGTCACAACAATAGGAAAATAGGATCCAGGTTGAATTTGGCTGATAAATGTTCTTTAACTGTCCTCTATGTCGGCTTGTATTTGCTGCATGCAAGTGTGTGCGTCGTACTGTTTTTGTGAGTGCACCTGGCCTTGTCTCTACCTGACCTGAGACTGTAGGGCAAATGTGCCCTTGGTTTGCAACCAAGCCCTGATTAGTATTTGTTTTTGCTACAGGGACCAAATTAGGGAAAGAAACAGTCACTTTCAAATTCCCCATGTTGCCAGTGAGAGAGGGTTCTAGAAAAGTATCCTCTTGTGCAATTAGAGAAAGAGAATCTAACCCATTAGATGGATCATTTTGCATACTAGGAGTCCTTGGCACTTAGCTGTCAGGCATGTGATGACCACTAGATAGTGGTTTGATCAAGAGCCTCTCCATGACTTACTCGCTCTCTGAAATATGCAGATGAGGAGAATTGAGAGCTACACTCTCTCTTTGTCTCTCTCTCTGTTCTCTTGCATTGTAATTTGTCTTGACATATCCAGGAAGGGCGGGAGGAGGGAGTGGAAAGTTAAAATGCCTTGTTTATTCACCAAGATTAATCACAGCTTTTCCCTTCTGAAAGCAAAATCTTGGATGTGTGCTCTGGTAAATAACTGGATTGTATTGGTTGTATCAGGAGCATTGCAGGTTTTAAGGGGGTTTAAGTTAATGCTTGTCATTCTCTCTCTCTTGTCTATTTACATGAACCGCATATTTTAATATACAGTGAAGAGTAGAGGATTCTGTTTAAGTGTATTTACTTTGCAGCTAAATTAAATTTCTCTTTTCCCATTCCCTTTTCCTTTCACACCACTATTTTCTCCTCTTGCTCTGCCCTTCCATCTCCCCAATTCTCTTGTCTGCCTTTCCCTCCATCCCATTCTCTACATCTCCTCTTGCTATCCTATCCCACCTCTCCAGTCGTAGCTCGGCGGCGGATGTCTCATCGCCCGTCCCAGAGGTTGGAGGTCGGCTGGCTACATGAGGTGGAGCCTCAGCAGCAGTAATGCGGGCATCCGTGGTGGGCTGCAGGATGAGTGTCGGCGCCCTCCTCAACGGGCTACTGGTCTCCGTGGTGGCGGCGCTGCTTTGGAAGTACTCTAAATTGAGCGAGCACGCAGCTCTGCTTGAGGAGGAGCTCCAGATGACCAGGCAGTCCCAGGAGCTCTCCCAGGCCCGGATTGACTACCATGCAGCCCTGCTGGCTCTCCAGGAGCACGGCACTCGTATGGTCTGCACCGGCAAAATGCACACCGACCGCATCTGCCGCTTCGACTACCTTTGCTACTGCTCCGAGGCAGAGGAGTTTGTCTTCTTCCACTCCAACTCTTCTGTTATGTTGCCCAACCTGGGACCCAGGCGCTTCCAGCCCGCCCTGCTGGACTTGTCCTCGGTGGAAGACCACAACACACAGTACTTTAACTTTTTGGAGCTGCCCGCCGGTGCTTTGAAGTTCATGCCCAAGCCTGTGTTCGTACCCGATGTCACGTTGATACTGAACAGGTTTAACCCCGACAACCTGATGCATGTATTTCATGATGACTTGCTCCCTGCCTTTTATACCATGAAACAGTATTTGGACTTGGATGATGAGGCTCGGTTAGTTTTCATGGAGGGTTGGGGTGAGGGCCCATACTTTGACCTCTACCGTCTCCTCAGCAGTAAGCAGCCGCTACTCAAAGAACAGCTGAGGAACTTCGGCAAGCTAATGTGTTTCACCAAATCATACGTGGGCCTCTCAAAGATGACCACCTGGTACCAGTATGGATTCGTCCAGCCACAGGGACCCAAAGCCAACATCCTGGTGTCAGGCAATGAGATCCGGCACTTCGCCAAGACACTGATGGAGAAGATGAACATCACCAGGCTGGAGGAGGCAACAATGGATGGAAAGCGCACAGAGGAGGAGAAGGAAAAGAAGGATGAATACATTGTAGTGTTCAGTCGCTCCATGACCAGACTGATCCTGAACGAAGCCGAGCTGATCATGGTGCTGGCTCAGGAGTTTCAGATGAGAGTTGTTACGGTATCCCTGGAGGACCAATCTTTCCCCAGCATTGTTCAGGTGATCAGTGGAGCCTCAATGTTGGTCAGCATGCACGGGGCTCAGCTTGTTGCCTCGCTTTTCCTGCCCAGAGGAGCTGCCGTGGTGGAACTGTTCCCCTATGCTGTAAACCCAGAACAGTACACTCCATATAAAACCCTGGCTACCCTGCCAGGTATGGACCTCCACTACGTGTCCTGGAGGAACACTTTGGAGGACAATACAGTCACTCACCCAGACAGACCCTGGGACCAAGGTGGCATCGTCCACTTGGAGAAGGAAGAGCGAAAGCGAATACTGGCCAGCAAGGACGTCCCCAGGCACCTGTGCTGCCGGAACCCTGAGTGGCTCTTCAGGATCTACCAGGACACTTTGGTGGACATCCCTTCACTGCTCGAAGTCCTCAGAGAGGGTCTGAAGACCAGGCCCAGCTTAAGTAAGGCCAAGCCAGCCAGCACAGTTCATCCGGGCCGGGTCAGAGAGGCCCAGTGCCAAACCTCAGTCCAAGCTGCCAATGAGGCCAAGCTCACAGTCTCCTGGCAAATCCCCTGGAATCTGAAATATCTCAAGGTGAGAGAAGTGAAGTATGAGGTGTGGATCCAGGAGCAGGGTGAGAACACCTACATGCCTTATATCCTTCCCCAGCAGAACTACACCTTCTCGGAGAACATTAAGCCTTTCACCACCTATCTGGTCTGGGTCAGGTGTATCTTCAACAAGAACCTCCTCGGCCCCTTTGCCGATGTTCTCATGTGTAGGACCTAGTTGAAATGCCTTTTTGTTTTGCAGTTTGACCCTGTGACACATTTTGGATGGATAACACTTGTTCCAGACAATCAAGTATTGGAACATTTACACTTGTCTGGGGTCGATGAATTTTATTCAGCCTGTGGCCAGAGATTATGCTGTATGTTGTAAAAATCCAGCGCACGGATGTTCCCCGAATAGAAGTGGAGCACAATGTGATTTACCTGTGGACAACACTGAATGAGACTTGAATAACAGGGACAGAACAAGATGGAAATAGCCTCTTGTGAATTGAATGCAAAGTGAAAAGTATATATCACTGTACCTACGAAGGGAGGAAAACACTTACTGCTATAGTTCAGATCCACAGATTTATTTATGTGCAAAATATTATATTACATGTTTTTAGTCAGAACACTGATCCCTTAAATACATTTTTTTTTTTTATCGAATGCAATGTATTTTTTTCTGTGGTGAGCAAGTGAGGTAGAGATAGCATAGCTGTAAGCTTTTTGTTTTTCTGTCTTGACAACTGTTTACTGAATGTCTGTGATTCCCATGGGACTTGGTTACCTATAGATTGATTCTTGGCATAATTTTTTGCTGAATCTTGCCAAAACCAAAGTAATGTCATTGTCAGTCTCCCATGTTGTAATGTTTTCTTGCTTTCCTCTTAGAATTTACTCTTTACCACACAGTTTTACCCATTGTCTCTCTAAATCTCACAAATGATATGGGACAGACAATTTATTACTCTGTCCAGGGAAGCCTAAAAATGGCATTACTTGAAAAGAAAAATTGTAATTGTGGTAGGTTTGCAGTTGAAGTTAATGTTCCTTAATGCCACTAGGACTAGTAGTGGAGAATGAAAGTTTCCATATGGCTGCACTGTCCAACCAATAAAGCCAAATTCTGACTAATTGGTCCAGTGTACACTCTAACTGTATTACTTTTCTACATTAATTAAAAAAAATGGAAACCATACTTAATTTCTCAAAAGTAGTATGTAGTCATTGTCTACTCTGAACCATCAAGCTTATCTGACCATACTAATTCAACCCAGGCCTTAGGAACCCAAATGTTGGGTCCCATCATTTTTAGCCCATAGTTCATAGCGCAGCCTTGCTCAACACTTTACTATTAAAAAACCTTACCACTGCTCCAGCTTCTCACTGCTTAAATGCAGTCCAACTGGCAAACGTTTAATGGTAGAGCTATACCAGGCGCGTTGGCGCAGCATGCCGTAAGAGCACGCTTCCTATTAAATCCATGTTAATCCACCATTGGATCTACACTGGCCACGTCAGCCATGCGGCATTTCTCTATTTTTGCGGGAGAGGTCTATTATTTTCAACTGCGATGTGTAGAAATGTTTTTGTAAAGAGTGTAATCAAATTAAATGTGTTTCATGAGTCTACATTGTACCAGAGACCTAGAGCTGCTGTCGGGATTTGCTTATTGATCAAGACCGGTTTTTAAATACAAAGAACAAACATATATGTTATATGTAGAAGTAATGCAATACAGTACAAACATGTCCCACTGACCAATTTCAACAATTATAGTTGTAGCTCACATTTCAATTATATTAAAAGTTATTTATGGCAGACTACTATAAAAAAAGATCATTTTAATACTTAACGATAACTGCAAGACCTTGTTTAACTTAAGGTGTCTGCAGAGTTGGAGATCATAGGACATTGTGAAACCGTCTAAACAAGATCAACATGTTTAAACGAGTAATAAGCAGAAATCACACAGATTTATTTTTATTTTTCACACAATAACTAATAAAAGCATTGGCGTTATTTCAGACAGACAGTAAAACTTATGATCAAACCGTTTGTTAAAAAGAGGTTTCAATTGCTGTTGTTTTCAATATTCCTCCTTGATATTCCAACATTGACGCATCTGGGACGCTTTACCATGTAGCTGGGCGTAAGCCTTAAAAATATATAAATCTCCTTTTTGAAAACTGAAAGCTCACAATATAGTCTTTATTGACTGTTTCACAATTAGCTCTGCAAATTTGCTCTTTTGGCTATAACCCACTATAATGCAAAGGACTACAAACAGCAAGTTGGGCAACTTTGTACTGGCAACCTACTGTAGTCAACATTATGCTTTGGATTTTAAATTGAATTGCAAAAAGTAGCTTCAAATAAAATCCTATATTCCAGTTATTCAAAACACGTAAAAATAAAAATACACTAAGAGAGAGGTTGTGCTATGGAGAGTTATAAATGAAGGGAACCAACATTTTAATAAATCTCGGCTTGAAAAAAATGACGTCCCAATCCTTTAAAATGACACGGTATATATCATCCTGCGTGGTGCCACTGCCTTGCTTATCGGCCTCTTGATTAAGATGTGTCACTATGTTAGTACACAGAATTGTTTTACACATTTTGTCTTGAGAAAGTCGAGAAATGGTCTGTTATTGCAGCTCTTTTGCCAATGAACCACGGTTTGTCACTAGCTAGACCAGACTTGGTGGCAGTAGAAATCTGGCAAACATCAAGGGATATCCCATTTTTTACCTGTGGAATTGCACAATACCACCAACATGCTAAATTGACCAATGTTTATCTGATGTCAATTTGTCATGAAGTTTATCCTTAGGCAATCATACTTCTATACCACTAATGATCTTTTACTCTTTGGCTTATTGGCCAATCTGGGGATCCATAAACGTTGTAAAGCTGCATGAGTTTAACCAGGAAATCTCCCTCGCAGGAAAATGTGCCACGTTTCCATTTCGGCAAGTACACTTTGTTAATGGATTGCAATTTGTGATATTCTACTTCTGCGGTGCAGTTTGATCACTCGCTTCTGTGTGAGGGAAATATTTATTTGAAACCAGTGTTCAGAGTGAAGAATGTGTTGTTTTTAGACATTATTATGTGTTTGTACTGTTACTTATTTGTGCCCTCCCCCCACTTTCAACAAGCTCGTACCAGTGGTGAGTTTCAGAAATGAGAGTGTATTGCTAAATCTGTTTTCTACGTTGAACAAAGACTAGGAATTTCTTTTTTTTTTTCATTTTAATTGTGATTAAATAAAGAAGCCTATTTCATATTTTATGCGTCGTATGCTGTTTCTACACGTTTCTTTTTAAGACTGTTACATGCCAGCAAGCACCAGTAAGGGGATTATTTAGACTGATTTAAACTGGCATTGGAAGAGCCTTTTCTGCTCTGACGAATGAATCTCAAATGTCCTTTGAATACTTTAGGTGGATTAGAGAACGGGGTGGCGATTAAATGAGTGGTGATAATGACTAAGGATTCCTTGAGGATTCAAGTCATTAAAAATGAATTTGCTCATTATACAATTATTTTTATCATGATTTTAAAGTGGTTGGGCAGGGGGCGGGGTGTATGAGCCGCTTGGCCTAAATGTAAATGCGTCCGTATCCTCGCAGCGAAACAGAACCTTTCGAACAAAAAACACAGAAGGCCTCCCTCGCCCCATCAAACAAAGAATTGAGCGTCAATTACCGAATCTCAAGAGAGTCGAACTACCATCACTACCAATAGTTATCACTTTCTATGTGAAACTTGAGCTTCTCCTGGTTAACACAGAGCTACCTTTCTGGCTGGAACTGATGACTAATTACTAAGCAAGGCTGTACTAATAAAATTAGTCTTTTAGCAATTCTGATCTTGCAACACAAGAGCTAGATTTTAAGGATGAGAAGAACATGAAAGGACTATACAGAATTTGGTACCAGTAATATATTCTCGTGACTGTCCTCTCCACACGCGGAGCGGTCTGCAGTAGAACTGGTGGTAGTACCCGGCGTTGGGTTCAAGAGCATCTCATCAGTGCAGAAGCTCGCTCACGCTGGGTTTAAAGGCTGGTTAACCTTGTGTAAGAGAACACACTATCCACCTTGAAACTAGATACAAGGATACACCATTACCTCTCCTAGTGCTAATGAGTGCTACTCATTTTATTATTTTTTTTTCTTTTCTCTCACTATTGCATAGACACCAAAGGACGTTATCTTGGATTTTTTCGAGTCCCCAGACAAATTTTCATGATCTTAAGAGAATCGCAAGGAAATCTCTTGTCTTTAGGGTCCAGTCGTGATGATTTGAGACGGTCACAAACTCTTGTCATCTTGTGAGAATTTCAGGTTGGTTTCACATTATCTCAAGTCTTAAATTTTGGTGTGTTGCTAGAACCCCCGTGATCACCATCGCTTGCTAAATCCTGTAGTGTGTGCCCTACTGGGATGGGAAAAGTCTTAAAATGCGTGACGTCTGCCCCAATCTGATCTCGTCTACCCCATCCCCTGCCCCAATTTGTCCCTCACAACAAACCAGGTGAGGAAAGAACTCAGGAGGATTAAGGTGAGAAAGGCTGCGGGTCTGGATGGTATCAGCTCAAGACTTCTCAAGTCCTGTGCAGACCAGCTGTGCGGGATAGTTGAACACATCTTCAACCAGAGCCTGAAGCTGGGGAGAGTGCCACAGCTGTGGAAAACATCCTGCGTGGTACCAGTGCCAAAGACCTGCACCCCAAAGACGTCAACAACTACAGGTCAGTGGCACTGACATGGCACCTGATGAAGACCCTGGTGAGGCTGGTCCTTGTCCATCTCTGCCCCCTGGTGAACCCATCAATGGACCCTCTACAGTTCACCTATCAACCTGGCATTGGGGTGGATGACGTTGTCATCTACCTCCTACATAGAGAGTGAGAATCTTGTTTTTTGATTTCTCCAGTGCCTTCAATACCATACAGCCCACACTTCTGAAGGACAAATTGGAGCGCACAGGGGTGGACCACCACCTCATAGCATGGATCCTGGACTACTATTGGAGCCAGCAGAATCTCCTCCTATACCAGGGAACATCCAGGGAATGGACATTGAGATGGTGAAATCCTACAAGTACCTCCGTGTTCACCTGAATAATAAACTGAACTGGACTGACAATACAAATGCACTTTATAAGAAAGGACAGAGCAGACTATCTGCTGAGGAGACTCTTTTGGAGTGCAGGGGCCACTCCTGCGGACCTTTTTTGACCCTGGTGGCATCAGCCGTCTTCTATGGGGCAGCAGCATTTCGACTGCTGACAGACTTAACAGACAGTTCTATCCTGGGATGCCCCCTCGACCCAATAGAGGTGGTAGGAGAAAGGAGAATGATGGCTAAGTTATCATCCCTGATGGAGAACATGTCCCACCCCATGCAGGACACTCTGACAGGAGACACTCTGACAGGAGAGATACCGCAGGTCCTTCCTTCCTGCTGCTGTCAGACTTTACAATCAACACTGCTCCCATTGTCTGTTTACTTATTTATTATTTATCATTTATAATGACTAATTTACTAATGTTCCTTGCTATTGTGCTATCCCCTTTGCTGCTGTACCACTGCAAATTTCCCCGCTGTGAGATTAATAAAGGATTAATTTATTTTATATTATCTTGTTTGTCCTGAAATTGTACATGAGATTATTCAACCGGCTTTCTTAAACAAATTCTTTTCTTTCTTTAAGTGAAATCGTTAATGTTGGGCGCTCTCCGCTCTGAGAGAAGGAACTTCAAGACATCTTGAAGTTAAAGACTAAAATAAGATATTTTTTTGACTCAATATTTTTTGTTGTTTTAAAATAGCTTAACTCGATTGGCAGATGTTTTCCCCCAAATTATTATTGATTATTATTTAATAATACCTCATTTAATTATTAGGGGGTATTATTATATAATTATTTCATATTTATCATTTATAAATTATAAATCTGTATTTATATATTGATTTATTTAGTGATGTATTTAGTGATGTATTTAGTTATATATTTATTTATTTATTCAAATATTTATTTTGAATTTATTCTTGTTATTTGACATGGACTTTATGTCGTGCACCGCAGACATGTTTTTGCCCGGCACCAGCTGCAGGGCAGGACACCCAGAATGACAAGTGATCGCCGCTCGCTGAGCGACACAGTGGTTGCACACAGTACAGTCATTGGAGCAACTGGAAAGCTTTCTCCCTCTGCTCTCTCCTCCT